>PVLC010016131.1:0-36054 GCA_004027655.1 Graphiurus murinus
CGCCCCTCACAGCGCTCTCCATGCCCAGGAGTGCACACTGAAGGTCCAGGAGGGCAAGTTCAAGCTGCAGGACCTGCTGGTGGTGCCCATGCAGCGGGTGCTCAAGTACCACCTCCTGCTCAAGGTGAGACCCCCGTCCCGCCCCTGCCTCCCCAGGGCATGGTGCCCCCCCCACGGACACCCACTTACGTGAGTCTGTGCCTGGCAAACCGTGGGCGCTCGGTCCACGCCATGAAAGATAACCCCGCAGAAAGCGTTACTAGGAGCCCACGATTAACACCACTAATGAGGTCAGAAAAAGAAAGATAGGAAAGCACGCTTAGAGCAGGAATAAGAGAGCAGCTATGGTCCTTCACTTAAGGGTATCTCTGAGCTCCCTGGTAGCCATGGTGAAAACAGAAACGGGAAGAAGGCCTTCAGGAAACAGAGTGGGTGGGAAGGTGTGGTGTCTTCGAAACTCTTACTGAATCCACCAGGGACCCGTTACCCCGGGTTGCTTTTCGTGGGCCTACTATTCCTTCCTACGGCAAACCCCTCCCATTAGCCACAAGATTCGGGAGAGCCCTGTCAAGAAGCAGGGTGTCACTGTCCTTGGGGTGGGACCTGGGTTGGCAGGTGGGGGTGGCTTGGCCCTGGGGACCTCCGTCTGCCCTGTACCTGGTGGAGCAAGGGTAGGGCAGGACCCCCGAGGGTGACCCAGCACCCACCCCTCGCCCCTTCAGGAACTCCTGAGCCATTCCACCGACCGGCCTGAGAGGCAGCAGCTCAAAGAAGCATTGGAAGCCATGCAGGTGGGTAAACTGAGGCAGGGCTTAGCACAACGTGCCCCCAGCTTTGGGTCCAGGCAGGGCAGCGGGTGAGGCCCAAGTGTCCAGGCCCCTGACACTTGCCGCCATGGCTCCCGGGGTCTCCCTGCTACACACTCCCATGTCCGCCAGGGCAGTCTGCGGGTCCCTGGGCACGGGCTCAACTCTGGGGCCTCTGCTGCTGAAATACCTTTGATCCCTTGGCCTGGGGGGCTCCTTTTCCTTCGATGGTTTCTGGGGGCTCCAGCCTGCCATGCCCCCCACCCCCACTTCTGAGAAAACCCGCTGTCCTGGCAGGCCTGGCTCACATCACTGCCCTGCTCAAGAGCCTTCTGTGGCTCCACTGTTCCCGACTTGGCAGGACTCTTCACCTGTGCTCGAGGCCTCCGCAGGGTGCTTGCACCCAGCCTGCTGCAGTGTTTTCCAAGAGAGCTCCTTGTGTTGTTCCATTGGGATTGCCCCTGCTGGCCCCTCTCCTTGTCACCTGTCACCGGTTCCCTGGGTTCTGTCTCTGGGTTTGGCTTCCCCTCAGGAAGCGGTCTCACCCTGGACAGACCCGTTTGTACTGGTCAGTCCCTCCTTGGCCAGGACTGTTGGTCCTGATCACCTGTATCCCTGGGCGGGGCACCATGCCAGCGTGGGATGAGTCCCCTGGGCACCACAGAGGGGTGGAGAGAGGATGAACTCAGCACCTGGCCGCAGCCTTGACCTCTGAGCCGGCCTTTGCTCTCAGAGGCCTCCAGCTTTGGGCCCCTGGCCCCTTTCCGAGACACCCGCTTAGATGGGCCTTCCTGGCGGGAGGGACTACAGTTTGTCCCAGTCAGCAGCTGCCGGGCCCGGGGCTGGCAGTCTGTCGGGGAGTGTCCATGAGCGGCCACGTGCTCCTGCAGAAGCTGACCGGGCACAGGCGGGGATCACACGGACCTCAGAGTCCAGGCCCTTGCCGGCTTCCCGGCGACTGAGGCCCCCTGGCACCATTAGACCCACGATGATGTTCTCAGCCCCGGCTGCTGCTGCCCTCCGCCCCAGCCTGCCAGGCCAGTGTGCTGTGAGCCCCGGGGTGTGTGAGCCAGCGGGGACCCATCCCCAGGGCTTGGAGACGGCGCCTGGGTACAGCCTGAGCCCGAGCCAGGTTGGGCATCTCCATCCCCGGCCTCCGTCTCCCAGCAGGGGACTTGGCAGAAGTTTCCTGAGTCTAGTTCTCAGCATGACACCAAGATTTCTGTGGCTTCTGAGAGCCAGTAAAGTACCTCAACTTCAGAGTTGAGAGGAGTTCTGGAAGTCTTTCAGTTCCTTGCCAAGAAAGGAGGAAACCATTCCTGCAGCCAGCACGGCCTTTGCACTGTCCTCTGAGCTTGGTCTCCTCCAGGGATGGAGAGCTCACTCCCTGGTTGGCTGCGTTGCCTCTTAGGGTCTGGGATTTGTTTCCGTGGGATTCTCCATAGGCCCCGGGCCAGGTGTACGAGGAAGCCTGAGAGGCTAGCTGTTTTGTAAGTTTCTGCACAGCTGCTCAGATTCTGTCCTTGCCAATTGGGCTCCTCGTCTCTGGGAATTTAATTCTCATTTTGAAGGCAAGTGGACGAGAAAACAAAGCTGCCTCTACCAAAATTTCCCGCAGCTTCCTTTACGGGAGCTCAGCCCTGCCAGGAGCGGAGGCTGGAAGTGTGGACGGTGAGGTTCCCGGGAGGGCAAGGAGGGCAGGAGGGAGGAAGGGCTGCCTGCAGGACCCGGGCCTGGCTCCCACCATGCTTTGCGATTCGATTCGGGGATTTCCACCGCTGGCTGGTGGTCCAGGCCTTCGCAAACTTTCTGGGTTCAGGCGGGCACTGCCCCCTGGTGGCCAGTGGGAAGATTGCAGCATGGTGGACAGGTGCTGAGTTCCAAGTGGGAGCTCAGACTTACTGACCCGGGTTCCCCCAGGCTCCCAGGGGATGCAGTGGGTTGCAGGGGGATTCCGAAGAGGGAAGGGTGGGTCTATGCTGGCCTGGAGGGCTGTCTTGGCCTTGCCACGCAGAGGCTCGGAGGGGTGGGAGGAAGCCACACTGGAGCGGGGGTGGGCTCTTGGTACCGTCTCAGAGGAGGTGTTACAGTTCCTGCCTCAGTTTCCTCGTTTGTCTTGTGGAGGTGATTGATGCTTCTGATCCCGTGTCTCGAGGCCCAGCCGTCCCAGTAGAACCTGGGAGGGGCCTCTGGAGATGTCCACCTTGGCTGTGGGTGGGCTTGGGGCTCACAGCCGGCACCCCGGGGTGCTATCCCACCTCCGTTGTCTTCAAGGACTTGGCCATGTACATAAACGAAGTGAAACGCGACAAAGAGACCTTGAAGAAAATCAGCGAGTTTCAGAGTTCCATAGAAAACCTGGTGAGTGTGGCGTCCCCTCCCCAGTGCAGACCCTCCAGGGCCAGAGCCGGCGTGGGGTAAGCGGGATGCTCTGTATACAGCCATGCCAGCGAGGGGGGCCAGCTGCCTCTGATGGGCGTTCAGCCCCGGCCTCCACACACCCTCGCCCACTTTTGTTGACAGCCCTTTCTAAGGGGCAGAGGTTTCCCTGTGGCCTGCTGGGCTCCCCTGGCCCCGCCCCAGCCTGGATGGAAGACCTTCCTCATGTCCCAGAGACGGGCCCAGGCTTCCAGGGGGCAGGCTCCTCTCAGCCTGTGGCTCCCTGGCCCACTGTGATCTTGGCTGTCCCCAGCCAGGGTGGTGGACAAGATTTGGCCCCGTCAGGCAGGGTTGACCTCACCCAGGACCCTGTCCCCAGCCGGCTCTGTCAGAGGTCAGCTGGGGAGAGGAGATGGGCCATTTCTGGAAGAAAACATTTCCCAGGCTGTGCCAATCAGCAGGCACTTCTCCGGGGTCCGCCTTCTCCACCCCAGCGCTGTGGACATCTGGGGCCAGATCGTCCTTTGTGGTGGAGCTCAGGCATTATGGGATGTAGACCAGCATCCCTGGCCTCCTTCCACCAGACCCCAGCTGCATCCCTGCCCCCAGGTGGTGACCCCCAACTGCAATCCCAGGCGCTGCCAGCTGCCCCTGGGTGGCAGGATCACCCTGATGGGCAACCACTGTCTTTTTTTTCTTTAGTACTGGGGCTTGAACTCAGGGGCATTCTACCTCCGAGCTACACCCCCAGCCCTATTTTTTTATTCTTTATTTTGAAACCGAGTCTCACTAAGTTGCAGAGTGCCTCACTAGGTAGCTGAGGCTGGCCAAGAACCCGGATCCTCTGGTCTCAGCCTCCCAAATGCTGGGATTACAAGTGTGCGCCACCATGCCCGGCTCGGAACCACTGGTTTTGACACCAACATTTTCACTCCCTGGAGAATTGCACACTCCCCAGTGTGAGCAGAGGAGACCCAGCACGCCCAGGCCAGCTCCTGGGGCTGTTCACCCGTTCTTTAGGAAGCCCTCTGCAGACCTGGGGCATGGAGAAGCATGCGTGCTATGCCAAGGGCAGGGCAGGCAGGAGCTCATGCCTGTAATCCCAGTACTTGGGAGGCTGAGACAGGAGGGTGACAAGTTCGAGGACAGCCTCAGCAAATAGTGAGACTCCTGTCAACCTAGAGAGACCCTGTTTCAAAATAAAAATAAAGTAGAGCTGGGGGGGGGGATAGCTTGAAAGTATAATGCCCATGAGTTGAAAGTTGAATCCCCAGTAAAACACACACACACACACAGTACAGAAAGAAATGGCCACGCAGCATTGTGATTTTGCCCCATGTTTCTTGCTGGTTGGAAAGAAAGAAAACCGTCTGAAGCACTGGCACTTGGCGGGGCCCCGGTACCAGGAAACTCCCTCTCGGTGACCATCATTGCCTTGCACCATGAGGAAGGAAGTTCGTTTTGTGTTTCCAGTGTTTATATAGAGAGTTATACTTGCTCCTTAATAAGGAGAATGCAGCAGCGCCGGCCGATCCAGCGGGTGTTCCTAGGCCCAGCCCCAGCCCCGGCACCTCCTCCGGGCAGAGGTGGCTCTGCCATTCTCTGCCCTTGAGGGCTGCCACCGGGGGCCTGGAGTGGAGGCCCTGAGCAGCTCAGTGACACCAAGGTTCCTCCTAGTCACCGCCCTGGTGGCTTTGGGAAGAGCAGGAACCTCAGGGAGCGGCCGCCCAGCCCTTCTCGACTTCACCCAGGCCTGGATGGCTCAGACTGGGCTTCTCTCTACCACGACCTTGCTGCCGAATCAAAACAGTCTCAGAAACACAGTCTACACGGAAACCGAAAATGAAATCCCAGCCGCCGGGGCCGGGCGTTGGCCTGGAGCCTCTTCCTGTGGAAGATGAGCCTCGGCCGGATGCGCCCGGCTCCTCCAGCTGATAAGCCGGCCTGTTCTTCCCCGGCGTGGCTCGGGGCTGGGCGTTGGGTTTTTCCTACCAGGTCCTGCTCTGGCTCCACACAACGGCAGCCTGTTGACGTGACCCAAGCCATCAATTGCTCTTTGTTCCCGGGCTAAAGGGGAGCCCGGCGGGGCTGGCTGGGAGCGGGAACTGAGGCCGCCCGGCTGGGCCTTCTCCACCTTCTGTTCCCGCTAGTCCTGAGCACCAGCCCGAACCATCAGGGGTTATCCTGCAAAGTAGCTCGGGACTGGGATTGTGCAGACAGGCCCCTGGCCCCCGAGCGTGCACACCTGCCCTTCTGTGTGTAGGAGAGCTCGCTAGCCGCACAGACACGGGGCTAACGGCCTTGCCCTTTCTTCCCCAGCAAGTAAAACTGGAGGAATTTGGGAGGCCCAAGATTGACGGGGAACTGAAAGTCCGGTCCATCGTCAACCACACCAAGCAAGACAGGTGAGCAGGCGGTGGCATCCCATAATAGCCTGACCCGCTCCCAAGTAGCCTGGAGACAAGGCCTTCCTGTGGAAAGAGGCCTGCCCGCTGGCTTTGTGCTGTTGGCTTTTAATTGCTTCCTTCCTTCACTGTCGCCAGTGGCAGCGAGTGACAAGCGGTTGCCACCGCGGTGGGGCTGCCCTCGGGCCGCTGGCCACTGGCTGGGCTGGGCTGGGCTGGGCTGGGCTGGGGGGGCAGCCAAAGGCGGGCGGGCACTGCCATGCCAGCTCACCATCCAGGCACAGAGCGGCCAGGGGCAGGAAGGGGGGCAAGCTGGCACCAGGCGCACGTGCTCAGAGTCCTCCGTGCTCACCTGCTATGTGCCAGGGCTGGGACTTTGGCAGATCAGGTCCTGCCTCCCGGGTGCCCAGTCGGGTGGGGAATAGAAACATAAAGTAGCAGTGAGCGTTGGGGTGCGTGGGTGAAGAGGCGGGAAGGCCGGCAGAGGGGCAGGCCTCGGGCGCGCACCCGAGAGGCGCAGCGCGTGACCCCGGGCCTCGGAGAGCCGGCTGGTGCCGATCGGGGGCCCCTCCCGGCAGCACAGGCCCGTCATGGGGGCGCAGCGGCCCTGCTGCCCTCACTGGCACGCATGCTGTCTGGCCAGGTACTTGTTCCTGTTCGACAAGGTGGTCATCGTCTGCAAGAGGAAGGGTTACAGCTACGAGCTCAAGGAGGTCATCGAGCTGCTCTTCCACAAGATGACGGACGACCCCATGCACAACAAGGACATCAAGAAGGTGGGCGTGGGCTCCTGGGGACACCCCTCAACCCCCACCTCGCCACCTGGCTGCGGCAGAAGGCACCTGCTGCAGAGACTGAGGCAGGGGGATGGCCTGGGCTCCGGCCCTGGCTGGCCCAATGGCAGCCCATGTTGTCCTTTGTAGCGAGCAGAGTGTCCCCTGTCCCCACTCCTCCCTGTTTGCAGGAGGGATTCCCGGCTGAGCTTGTCAGAGGCTCCCATGTCCGTGGCCTTGCTGGCCCCTCCTCCTGAGAGGAGCTGTGGTGGAGGGCAGGGCCGTGCAGTAGGGGGCGGGGCATGGCCCTGTGGGCGGGGCCATGGCTGCAGGGGGTGGGCCTTGGCGGTGAGGGCGGGGCCTTGCACGCTGGGCTTGGGCTGCATGCACACAGAGCTTGGGCACCTACTGTGTGCGGCCCTGGCCAGGGGCAGGAGCAGGAGCCAGGCTGCTAAAACCCCAGGCCCTAGCCTCGTCGAGGCTCCCAGTGAGCACGAGCCCTTCCCAGCTCAGGGGCAGGGACCTGGGCCGCCCCCCATGAGGCAGGGCTGGGCTGAAGATGCGGCTCTGGCCCTGCCCCTGGGGCAGTGGGCCTCTCCCTCGTTGTCCCACCCAGGACACTCGGCAGGGGCCGTAGCTCACCTGTCCTGGGCCTTCGACAGCCCAGGCCTCCTCGTGACCTGTCTCCTCTTTCCTTCCCTCATGCTTCCTAGTCTCATGGGAAAATGGTAAGCCCGGCGCCCTTCTCCCTGCCCCCTCCCCAGGCTGCCCTGGGGTCGGAGGTCACTAGGCGCCTGTCAGGGTTCCTGGGCTCTCCCTCTGCTTTATCCTTTCTCTGTCTCTGTTCTTTCCCTCCTCTTTCTTTCTTTCTTTCTTTCTTTTTTTTTTCTGGTGGTACTGGAGATTGAATCCAGGAGCATTCTTCCTCTAAGCTATACCCCTACTCAGCCCCTTTTAAAATTTATTTTAAAACAATCTCATTCGGTTGCTGAGGCTGACCTCGAACCTGCAGTCCTCCTGCTTCAGCCTCCCAAGTCCTGGGATTAAAGAGTGCACCACCACGCGTGGCTCTCCTCCCTCTTTTCCTCTCTTCTTCCTTCCCTTCTCCATCAACACGGGCAGCTCCTTCTTCTTAAACTGCCCCCCTCACCCCTGGGCCCCGTCGAAGCCCTTTCCAGAGAGCCCCAGGCACTTAGCAGAGGGCCCACGGCCATCTCTGCCAGCCAGCATGCCTTCCTCCCTCCCTTCCTCCCTCCCTTCCTTCCTCACACGCTCCTGTGGCGGCCCCACTGAGCTTCAGTTGAGGCACACCAGGCAGGGTGAAGAGGGGCCAGGAACCCCAAGTGTGAGCCCCTGCTTACACATGCACTACCTACACACACACGGCAGGGCATCCTTGCACATGGACCCGGGGTGGAGTACACAAGTCCATCTGCATGTGTGTGTGTGTGTGCACATGTGAGGACACCATGTCCCCTCCTGACACAGGTCAGAACATGTGTGCACATGTGCATGTAACATGCATGAGAGCCACCGGCATGCGTATACACGCATAGACAACGCACACAGGTGTGCAGGTATAGGATAGGAGCTCACACATGTGTCAATAAAGCACTGTGCACTCATACACAGCATGGTGTGTGCGTCTAGACACGTGCACAGGCATGGGAACACAGCACGCTTGCACACATGAGCGTTATGCACTTACAGCATTGTGTGCTTGCCTAGATCTGTGTGCAGGTGCATGTACACACCACACTTGCACACGTGAGAGCACTGTGCACTTACAGCAGATGGTGTGTGTCTAGACGCGTGTGCAGATGCATGCACGTGTCGCTTTTACACACACAAGAGAACCCTGTCCGTTTATTCACAGTGTGATGTGCAGGCACACACATGTGTCATGCTTGCACATGTGAGAGCACTGTGCACTTACATCATGGTGTGCCTGCCTAGACACGTGTGCAGGTGCATGTACATGTCGCTTTTACACACACAAGAGAACACCGTCCATTTATTCACAGTGTGATGTGCAGGCACACGTATATGTCATGTCCATCATGGTGTGCCTGCCTAGACGTGTGTGCAAGTGTCTGCACACGCCATGCTTGCACACGTGAGAGCACTGTGCACTTCCATCATGGTGCCTGCCTAGACACGTGTGCAAGTGTCTGCACACGCCATGCTTGCACACACAGAGCACTGGTGTGATGTGCGTGCCTAGACCCGTATGCAGGTGCATGTACACGTCATGCTTGCACACGTGAGGGCGCACTGACACGCTTAGGAACAGGCACACGTGCACATACTAGAGGATGGGGGCACACTCAGGCACACGCTCCCATATCCGTGCATACCTGTGCACACACAGCACTGGTAGGAGGCGTGCAAGTGGACACATGCAGGAGTGTGCGTTCACACAGGCACGTGTGCCAGAGTGCCCGTGTGCCCAGTGTCGTGCTGTTGCTAGCGTGTCCCCTGTCCCCTGCCCCCGCAGTGGTCCTACGGCTTCTACCTGATTCACCTCCAAGGGAAGCAGGGCTTCCAGTTCTTCTGCAAGACGGAGGACATGAAGAGGAAGTGGATGGAGCAGTTTGAGATGGCCATGTGAGTGGACGGGCTGCTGTGGTGCAGGAGATGGCCATGGTAGTGGACAGGCTGCCGTCGTGCGGGAGGTGGACGTGTTGGTGGGTGGGCCACTGTCCTGTAGGAGATGGCCATGTTAGTAGACAGGCCACTGCCCTGCAGGAGATGGCCGTGTTAGTGGACAGGCCATCATCATGTGGGAGATGGCCATGTTAGTGGGCAGGCCACCATGGTGCGGGAGATGGCCGTGTTAGTGGACAGGCCACTGTCCTATAGGAGATGGCTGTGTTAGTGGGCAGGCCACTGTCCTGCAGGAGATGGCCGTGTTAGTGGACAGGGCGCCATCACGTGGGAGATGGCCATGTTAGTGGACAGGCCAGTGTCCTGCAGGAGATGGCCATGTTAGTGGACGGGCCGTCATCACGTGGGAGATGGCCATGTTAGTGGACAGACCGCTGTCATGATGGCCGTGTTAGTGGGCAGGCCACCATGGTGCGGGAGACGGCCGTGTTAGCGGGTGGGCTGCCTTCCCCGGGGTCCGGGCAGAACCAGGCTGGGGTCCAGGCCCTGCATCTCTGCACTCAGGGAGCCGCCAGTGAATGTAGCTCTGCTCCCCTCCCGCCAGGTCAAACATCAAGCCAGACAAAGCCAATGCCAACCACCACAGCTTCCAGATGTACACGTTCGACAAGACCACCAGCTGCAAAGCCTGCAGGATGTTTCTTAGGTGAGGGGCCTCCCCCCGTCCAGGCCCCACAGAGCGCAGTGCCCCGTGGTCCCTGTCCCCATGGCCCTGGACCTTCCACTTGGGTCCCATGCAAGGCCCCAGGTAGTTGGCGGAGTCCCCATCAGAGTTAAACCCAGCCCTCAGATTCCCAGATCTAGCTGCAAGGTACTGTCCCTCGGTGCCCAGGCCACTGCGGGGGGCAGGAGCCAGGTGGTCAGAGGCAAGTGGGGGTGGTCCTGGAGGACCTGGGGCTTTGAGGAATAGAAGCTCTCGGTGGACAGCCAGACAAGCCAAAGGGCAGGGAGGCGAGTGTGTGCCCGACGGGCGCAGCCTCACGTCCGGCCCTCCCCGCTCAGGGGCACCTTCTACCAGGGTTACCTGTGCACCAGGTGCGGCATCGGGGCTCACAAGGAGTGCCTGGAAGTCATGCCTCCCTGCAAGATCGGTGAGTTCCCACCCTGCCCTTGGTCACCTCCGCCCCTGAGCCTCTCGGGAGTCCCGCTCACTGGCACCACCCTGCAGCAGCCTCCCGGGACCCTGCTGTGCTGCAGGGGTCAGACGGGAAGACAGGCAGCTAGAGGGTGGGAGCGCACGGTATCAGGAGGCCCGGCCACGGGCGGTCCTTTGGAAGTCGCTCCTACCTCTCCCTGTCCGCCATCCCCCGCCCCGCCCCCGCCCCATTCCAGGAGCAAGCTGCCGGAATCTCCATGCCCAGCGTGGCCCAGAATAGTCTCAGAGGCGGCACCAGGGGTTTTCCCATCGATCGTCAACTCCTGTCATAACTGTTTTCTGACCCCGGGTTTTCCCACCCCCTGGGGAAGGTCTGGCCAGCCGCAGCCACAGCCGTGTCAGTAAACAGGTCACGTGTGTAGGCGTGCACATGTACACACATACACACAAACACACACACACACACACACACACACACACACACACAGCATTTACAGCATCCCCTTCTCCTGGCATTTGTCAGACTGGAGGAGGGAAGGGATTGTTGGCAGCAGGCAGAGGCAGGGAGGGGCCCTAGGCCCCCAGAGGCTCCTGGGAGACACGCTTGGGGTTTTGCAAAGGGGGACCCCAGCTTGGAGCTGCTAGAGAGGCCAATAGCCCGAGACAGCCCTGACCCAGTGCTGAGCCCTGGGCATTAACAGTGTGGGCCCAGGCCTGGGTTCTCACCACCCCCAGGGACAGTGTGTGACACTGCTCGGAAACTGCTAGTCTAAGTGACTGCCGGTGGAACCTCCGCTCAGCGAAGGGCCCTCTGGGTCCCTAGGCCGTGTTTCTGGGCCTCCTGGAAGACAGAAAGGAAGTAGGCTGACTTGTCACTCCAAAACCCCACCGCTGGAATATTATTTTGAGGCAGGAACTTAGATCAGTACTCCCTATGTCCGTTACTGACTGCTGGCCCAGTGCCCTGAACCAGGAGGGTGGACAAGTCACCCAGGCCTCATGTCCCCACCACAGGCCACCTGCAGCCCACGCCTGTCGTGTGGGAGACCAGTAGTCCCTCTGGTCCCTGAGCTACGAGGCTCCCAGGCGCCCTCTGGCCTGGAGGCCGCTTTTCTGCTTTGTGTCTCAACACCGCCCCCTAGTGGACCCACGTGCTCACACCAGGTGGTTGACCACGAATACTTTCCACTTTTTTTCCCCGAACCCCTAAAAGTAACATATTTAATTCTCAAAAAATTTTGGAGGAGAAAAAGAGAAGGCATGATGTAAAGAAGAAAATAAACAAGACCCATGAACTTATCTAGAAATAACCAAAGGGAATGTTTTGGTATATTTCAAGTTTTCTTTTTTTAGAAAGTAATCTTTCTGGTTTGTTTTGTTTTGTTTTTTTTCCCTGACTAGTAAGATACTCACTTCCTGTAGAAAGTGTGGAGAAATGTAAAGAATGAACGGCTCATGAGTTCCCCAGACAGAGGCCACCGCTAGGGACCGTGAAGGGTTTTTCCTCGGTCCTATGAGCATGCAGGCTCACCCACCCCATCTCTCTTTGTGCTTTGTTTTTGTTTTTTCTTAACATATATAATTGGGATCCTGGTGGGTAGGCGGCCTCAGACCTGTTGAGAGTTGGAGTTATGGCGAATGTTCTTCCTGTGTTTTCTGCCATCGCAGCCTGTGGCGACTTCCAGGCGTCTTCCAAGGGGCTGAATGTTTGTCCTGGTCCCCTAGCTCCTCTGCTTGGGGACACTGCCTGGTCCTGGCCACTTCTAGCCGTCCTTCCCTGGAAAGCGTCAAGCTGCTTTCTCTCTGGTGCAGGCTGTTATAGTCCTGCTTTTTTTTTTTTTTTTCTTGCAGTACTGGGGATTGAACCCAGGGGCATTCTACCTCCGAGCTACACTCCAAGTCCTATTTTTTATTCTTTATTTTGAAACAGGGTCTCACTAAGTTGTGGAGGGCCTCATAAGTAGCTGAGGCTGGCGGCAAACCTATGATCCTCCAGTCTCAGCCTCCCAAGTACTGGGATCCCACGTGTGCGCCACCACGCCTAGCATAGTCCTTGTTCTGACTACAGTAATAGGGTGGCAGCCCAGCTTGGCGGGGGGCTGAAGTGGATTTTGCCTTCTGCCTATAATCCGATGTGCCCGTCTCCTTGAGCACCTGTATCATGAAGAGGATGGCAGATAGAGAACATGTGTATCCATACCTCCTGACCGCTTGCCCATGGCAGACATTACTAATCATCCGCAGAAACCTCCTCTTGAGCTGAAGGTGCCGCCCAGTGATCCAGGCAGCTGCCTCTATTGGTCCTAGCGGGAAAACCTGCGGGCCATCTCAGACCTGCTGCCAGGTCGGAGTTCCCAGACCCTAAGAGCAGAGGTAGAATTTGACATCGGAAGTAACTGGGGAGCATTCAGAGCCAGGAACCCATGATCCATGTCCAGAACCCCATTCTAAAGCAAACCTCGCCAGGCTCGCCCGCTGCTCCTGGAGCGTGGGCGTGCGCACACACGGGGGACCCGTATGACACGTTCCACTCTGACCCAGGCTCGCTTCCTTTGCAGGTTCTCCTGCGGACCTGGTAAGTTCCTACACTCTTCCCTCTCCCGAGGCCTTGCTGCCTCGGACCAGCCAGGTGGGGTCACTGTCTTCCTTTATGGGCAGAAGAAATGGTCCCCATGCATGGCCCCCGATAGCTGTGGCCGGCCGCTGACCTGGTCTGCTTGTCCAGTGCTGGCTCTTCTCTGCCTGTCCTGAGACCCCGGCTTGGCCCAGAGCCCTGTTTAACTGACACGGGGACGTGGCGACACAGCCACTTATGGAGCCTGGACTTTGTGCCTGCTACGAGCTGTGGGGTGCAGTCAAAGCAGCGGACGTTGAGATGCCTGCGTCCCACTACACTTAGTCTCAGAGAGGGGACAACTGGGCTCTGGGGAGGGGGCAGGCAGGAGGGCTTCCTGGAGGAGGAGGAGGAGGGCGCACTGGTTGGAGCACCTGCTCTTGCCTTGACCCTTCGCTGTGGGGGCGGGGAGGAAGGTGGAGGGGGCAGAGGTGAGGAGAGCCTGTGCTTACCACTCTGTCCTTGCCGTTACAGGACGCCTCCTCCGGGGCAGGACCTGGTGAGTGCTGGCCGCAGGCCCTGTGCTGTCGTCCATGTCAGCTGGCACCCGGGAGCCAGGCCAGGCCGGGGGTAGTGAGCGCTTTGTCCAGCCGTGCCCTGCTCCCGGCTCTCAGAAAGCGGGCCACGTTGGACCTGCCTCCTGCCGCCTCCCCCAGCTCCAAGGCCTCCATAAGGGCCAGGCTGGCCTGCAGAGACTCAGGGTCCTTTTGGCTCAGGGGGAGGCACTGAGCTGCCCCCAGACCCCTCTGAGCAGAGCAAGAAAACACCACTGTATCCTCCTGCCATCTCTCCGTTTCCTCCCCTTCCCTGGTTTTTGGTGTGTGTGTGTGTGTGTGTGTGTGTGTGTGTGTGTGTGTGTGTGTGTCACTGGGGATTGAACCCAGGGGCATTCCACCTCCAAGCAACACCTCCAGTCCTATTTTTGTTCTTTATTTTGAAACAGGGTCTCACTAAGTTGCGGAGGGCCTCACTAAGTAGCTGAGGCTGGCCTCGAACCCTGATCCTCCGGTCTCAGCCTCCCAAGTACTGGGATTACAGGCATGCGCCTCTACATCCAGCTCTGGTCTTCCCCTTTAAAAGCATTCCTGGGTGTAATAATGCACAAATCAATCTTCATGATCAGTTCATCATTCAGCTCTCCAACTACCTTCACTTACCATTTAATTATTTGTTTGTTTATTTATTTATGGTCCTAGGGATTGAATTTAGGAGCGTTCTACCTCCAAGCTACACCCCCGGTCCTATTTTTATTCTTTATTTGAAGCAGGGTCTCGCTAAGTTGCGGAGGGCCTCACTAGGTAGCTGAGGCTGGCCGAGAACCTGCGATCCTCCTGTCTCAGCCTCCCAAGTACTGGGATTACAAACGTGCGCCACCACACCCGGCTGTTTTTTTTTTCTCTCTCTCTTTTTTTCTTTTTTGGTACTGGGAATTGAACCCACAGGCATTCTACCTCCTAGCTACACCCCCAGCCCAATTTTCCATCGTATTTGGAAACAGGGTCTCACTAGGTTGCTGACAGCCTCGCTAAATTGCCAAGGCTGGTTCTGAACTTTCGATCCTCCAGTCTCCACCTCCCAAGCACCACCACGCCCAGCTCCCGCCCCTGTTTGGGATTGCTCGATAGGAATGTGGCTTTTGGGTAGGGAAGATAAAAGGCCCCAGGAGGTGCTGAATGAAGTCTAAACTTCATCAGGAAAAAACAAAAACCCAGAAAATGCTGCTTCTGGCTCCGGGTCACAGGGTCAGGGACTGCCCCTGGCCAGGCGGGGCTCTGTGGCTCCTTAGAGTGCCTGGTGACAGGCAGGCGGGGTCAGAACGGGATCTCTTGAAGAGCCGTCTCATATTCCTTGGATGTTCAGCCAGCACCCGCCACACGCTGTCTTTGGCAAGCCAGCCGACCTCCATCACTCTGTCACCCTGTCTCTATTGGGGTGACTGCAGCCCCTGCTCCACACGCCGACTCTGAACCACACATTTGAAAGGAGACTAGGAGAAAACACATCAAGGGTCGGCGAAAAATAAGTAGCCATTGCCACTGACGAGCCCTGGCGCCCGCTTCCTGCATACGTAAATTACTTAAACTGTCAAATGCATAATTTACATATTTGACAATTAAACTGTCAAATGTGTAAATTACTTATAGTATTTGACAAAAAGATGTGGGAGCCAGATGGGGAGGACTTGGGGGAACAACGCAGGCCGGTGTGTCTGTGTGTGTTGGGGGGTGGTCTCTCACTAAAGAGCTCCCCAAAACTGGAAGACTGGAGGCCAGGACCCCCTGGACAAGGTCATGAGTGAGGTGCCCCCCCCCTGTCATCCGCAGGTCCCAAGATGGTGGCTGTGCAGAATTACCACGGCAACCCGGCCCCTCCTGGGAAGCCCGTGCTGACCTTCCAGACGGGGGATGTGATCGAGCTGCTGCGGGGGGGCCCCGAGTCCCCGTGGTGGGAGGTGGGTCCTGGGCCATGGAGGTTGGGAGCACGGAGCTGTGGGCTGAGGGCCGGAGCGGGAAGAGGGCTGCTTACCAGAGCCCTCTCTGCCTGGGCTCCACACCAGGCCGTGCACTCTGCCTGTCTGCCTGGGAACTGGCTTTCATCCATGGGGGTTCGGCGTCCCCTCCAGGGGGGACCTGCTGGTGTCCAAGTCCCCCTGCCCCTCCTGCTTCGGGGGCCCCATCGGCCTTCCCACACACCACGGCCTCCTCCTCCCCACTCTGCACTCTCTTTAGGCTAGCACCCTCTGCTCTGGGTGAGCAGGCACTGCGCTGGGCTCTGGGGGGGTCACGATCCAGGCCCCCTCCTCCCTTCCCTCCCCCAGAAACATCTGGCAGGAGGGGACAGCCCGGCCAGGTAATATCCTCCTCGCACTTTGAGGACTTCGACAGTTCCAAGACAGAAATTTACTGCTCTGTCTTTTTTTTCTATTTTGGTGCTGAGGGTTGAACCCAGGGGCATTCTACCTCCAAGTTATACACCCAGATCTATCTATCTATCTATCTATCTATCTATCTATCTATCTATCTATCTATCTATCTAGTTAGTGGTACTGGGGATTGAACCCAGGGGCATTCTATCTCTGAGCTACACCCCCAGCCCTACTTTTTTATTCCTTATTTTGAAACAGGGCCTCACTAAGTAGCTGAGGCTGGCTGTGATTCTTCCATCCTCCTGTCTCAGCCTCCCAAGTACTGAAATCACAGGCGCCTGCCCCCCTGCCGGGCTTACTGCTCTGTTTCCAGGGCCCACAGAGGCGGGGTCCCTGGCACTGCCCTGAGCCCCGGTGCTCACGGAACCTGAGAGCCAGGGGGCAGCCGGGGCGCAGGGGCCGAGCCCTCTACGCCGTTGTCCTTGCCTCTCCCAGTCGCATCGATGCTCGTTAGTTGTGACTCTGCTGAACCAGATAGGACAGCCACGCGACTGGAGATCAGGGTGGCACAGGGGCCTCTTCCGTGCGAGATCTCCATCCTGGCATCCCCAGCTACCCGAGTCCCCTCCGTTTCTCGGGAGGCCTGGCAGGCACACCCCCTGGCATGCTGGGCCCTGGTGTTCTCACCCGTCACCTGGGGGGGGGGGCAACTGAGGCCACAGCAGGCGGTGACGCTCCCCTCGGGACCGGGGTCCACGTAGCTCAGCGCGCCCAAGATGGCCCCAAGTGCCTCCCGGTTTCTTCTTCCAGGGGCGGCTGGCACAGACCAGGAAGTGGGGGTACTTTCCCAGCTCATCTGTGAAGCCCTGCCCAGTGGATGGAAGGGTGAGTCCCCCCGTCCCCCGCCCCGTGCTTCTGAGAACAGAGGCCAAGGTGTGGAGGATTCTGGGCTCCCGCCATAGGAGCCCCACTTGCCCGGCCCTGCCTGGCCTGTGGCCCGTCTGCTCCGTTGAAGGGGAAATCGGTAAGCACCCAAGATCGGAGGGACCACAGATCTGGGGAGGACAATTGTCACTACCTCACTCGGCAGCCTGGAGCGATCCTTCCCCCCACTGGGCCTCAGTTTCCCTGTGTGGCGAATGGCATGTAAAGGTTGACACGTAGAATCTGAGGCTCCTGTGACCCAAGGAGGCTGGGTGGGTGGGGGTCACGATGGTTCCTGGGGATCCACCCACAGCAGCCGCAGGCGTCCCCGTGCCTACTCTGAGGACTTCCGGCAGCTTCTTACCTTCTCCCCCGGGGGTGAGATGCGCGGCTGCTTGGTGGCTCCTCCGCTCAGTCAGTCAGTCAATGAACTAGTCCTCTGTTCCATCAAACCTCCTGAGCATCTACACAGATATGATGGAGTCCAGCCGGGCCCCCCAGGCCTCACAGTCCAGGGCTGCTAGGGTCAAGGTCACAGATAGTCTTGGTCCGTTGTGTGTGGGCAGAGTTGGGCCTGGGGTTGAACGCGGCCCAGCTCCCTGCACCCTTGCTGTGTGGACAGTCCTGGTGGACAGTAACACACCTGTTCTCTGCCCCATAGCCGCCCATCAGCCGGCCGCTGTCCCGGGAGATTGACTACACCGCATACCCCTGGTGAGTGGGGCGCGGGCTGCAGATGCCATGGGGTGCGGCCCCCAAACTCGGGGTGGGGGTGGAGGCCCCAGAGTCCCTCGGCTGTTCCCCTGTCTGTGAAACAGGCCAGCGCTGATATTTGGAGGATAACGCTCTTTTTTAAATGCGGTCTAGATTGAGCTTCACCGTATAAAATACAGGAACGCGGTTATACTCAGGGTTGGATTTGTAGCCACTTTGCACCTATAGGTGCTCGGGGAGGACAGCAGGCCTGGGTGGATACGAAGGGCGCAGGGTGTTCTGGGCAGAGTCACAGGCACATATGTCCCCTCCTTGTCACCGAAGCCTAGAAGGACAGGCGAGCAGCCCCAGGCCGTTGTCTACCATGGCTGCTCGGATAATAGGTAGCGTGCATGCGCAGAAGTCTCCACCTGGGGAGTATCTGCCCTGGTGAGCTTCCGTTTGGGGTCCATCCCTGAAGCCAGCGCCGGGTCCCTGCTCCCCGGGGTGTGCTGTCTGTGGCCTTTAGTTTGCAAAGCCCACCCTGTCTGTCTGGTGAATGTCGACCGCCGAGTTTTCACCATAACGAACAAGTCTCATTTTTTAGCTCGGACCATGTTGGTCATGCAGAAGTGCAGGAGGCGTGACTCACCTAATGAGCTGGTGCCCAGGGTCACCCTTTTTTTTTTTTTTTTTTTTTGCGGTACTGGGGATTGGGCTCAGGGGCATTCTACCTCTGAGCTACACCCCCAGCCCTATTTTTTTTTTTTTTATTCTTTATTTAGAAACTGGGTCTCGCTAAGTTGTGGAGTGCCTCACTAAGTAGCTGAGGCTGGCCTCGAACCCGGATCCTCCGGTCTCAGCCTCCCAAATGCTGGGATTACAAGCACTGGCTTCAGGGATGGACCCCAAATGGAAGCTCATGAGGGCAGATACTCCCCAGGTGGAGACTTCTGCGCATGCACGCTACCTATTATCCAAATGGCCATGGTAGCCACCACGCCCGGCTAGGGTCACCCATTTTTGGGGGGGAGCTTGTACCAGCAGAGATGGCAAGAAAGACTTGATTTGGGTCCTCTCAGAACTGGCTTGGTGCACATAACTGATCTCCGGGTGTGTTCCCTAAAATCCACGCCCACAGTCACGTCGTTACGCCCTTACTGCTTTGTAAATGGTGCAAAATATTCTGGGCAAATGGGATGGGGTGGATGTTCGTGGTGCTGAGCGCCTCCTGCAGGCCTCAGGCGTGTAGTGCAGGGGCAGCCCCGTACATTGGCCAGGGAACTCCTCTTCCCTGTCCCTCCCCGTGACTTTGCTATTTAACCTTGTTGTACATGGGGCTCCTGGGGCTGGGCCACCCATGGCATTGCGCACCCTGCCGAGACGGAGCCGTGGTTCCCTACCATTCTCCAAGGTCGCAGCTTGGACAAGGGCTGGCGCCCTTGAGACACCACAGCCACTGTTGTGTGTCCCGGCCCTAGGTTTGCTGGCAACTTGGAGAGGCAGCAAACGGACAACCTGCTCAAGCCCCACGCCAGCGGGACCTACCTCATCCGGGAGCGGCCCGCGGAGGCCGAGCGCTTTGCCATCAGCATCAAGTGAGTGGCGGCCCTTAGCTGGGTGGCCCGGCATCCCGCCTCGTCCTGAGCCCCTCGGGATGTCGGGGGGTAGGGGGGTTGCCCTCCGTGGCCCAAGTGAGGACCCTTGAGACAGAGGGACACTGTGAGTTGGGTGTCCAGTCTACACAGGTGCGCTGGGCCTGGGCAGAAAACCCGCACCACAGGGCACACACCATGACAGTGTCGCCCAGCCAGACCACCCAAGAGGGCTGGTTTGCAGGATTTCAGGGACAGGCTGGCAGCGTCAGGTGGGTCTCAGAGGGGACAGGACCATCCCACCACTTCCTGGCAGCCAGGGGCCCTCAGAGAACTCCCTGCTGTGACAGTGGCCTCACGGTTTTGCTTACAGCCCTTGGTCTAGGCATCCCCCTGCCCTGTGCCCCCTTCACCCCAGCCTGGAAGCTCCTCCGTGCCAGGCTTGACCACAGTCTTCTAACACCTGCTGTGGTAGTTCATCCTGCTCGGTACAGGGCATCCATGGAGGAGTGTCCCAGGCTGGACCATGGAGCGGTGTCCCAGGCTGGACCATGGGCCAGGGACTTAGGAGTGTCGGGTCTGCCAAGACCTCAGTGGGGTTGAAAGCCCGGAGCAAGGCAGCTTGTGACCAGGAAGAGTATCTCTGGTGTGCTGGGTGGGGGCAGGGCGGGCCAGGCCCTGTGACCCGGCCACCAGCAGGTGCCAGGGATCAGCCTGGCATTGTCATTGCAAGTGCCAGAAGCCAGGAGAGAAGGTGTTTTCTGCGGGCATAGGCGCTCCCCCAAGCATACCACTGGCTCACATCTTAGCTTTCCTCCTCTCTGGGCATGCCTTCCTCTGCACCTGCACCCAGAGTGGCTGTCCCAAGCAGCAGGGGCCTGGGCTGCGCATGTGCAGACAGCTAGCGCGTGTTCTCCAATGCCTGGGCAGGGGTGCAGATGGCCACGCCTGGCATCCAGGCCCAGGGTCCCACTTGTACAAGACAGCTGCTGAGGGGCCCCCTGGGGGTGCATGGTGGAGTCCCAAGTCCCACCACTTCATACAGGGCACACTCGACCAGGGCCCATTGCCTTTCCAAGAGACCCCACAAAGGTTTGGGATCTGGAACAAGTATACTAGGTCTGAAAGCAGAACCAGCGGCCTAGCAGGCGCCCTGCTCTCCGCAGAGCTTGCCATCCCTGTGTGGGCGACGGGAGCACCTTCAAGTGTGCAGCGCCATTTGGGTCCAGCCCCCGACAGAGACAGCCAGCAGCGGGCGTGTGGCCCAGGTGGAGCAGTCCCGGGCAGTGGAATGGCAGGAACGTCACGTTTCTAATAGTGTGCCTGGGCTGCAGGGTGCCCGAGTCGGGGGTCAGATGGGCCAGGCTCACGGGGTGGGAGTGCACACCCTCAAGTCCAGGAAGACGCAAGGGGGCGCTGTGCAGAGGCTGGCTGGCTCATCGAGCAGCTGTTTTTTGCATTCACTGACCTCCAGGTGTCAAACCATCCTTGCATTCCTGGGATGCCACTCATGGCTGCAGGTCTTTTCCTTGTGTCAGGTTGGGTAGAGACATGGTCCTCCTGTCTCTGGTTGAGGATTCCCGTCAGGTGCGATGGCGGCTGGGCCGCGCTGCTCCAGGGGAGGGGCAGGATGTTCCCAGTGCCCAGAGCCCAAGACAGGAGGTGGCACGGGGCTGCAGGACAGGGACTTGCTGAGCACGTGGCTCTGGGGGTGCCCTGGACTGAGGGCTTCAGACAGCAGGGGGAGGGGCAGGAGGACAAGCCCTGGAGACCGGCCAAGGCTGGGGTGGGCCAAGTGGCCGAGGAAGGAGAGGGCCTGGGGCCTCACACAGCGACCTCGGCCCCCCTGCCTTTGTCCAGGTTCAACGACGAGGTCAAGCACATCAAGGTGGTGGAGAAGGACAACTGGATCCACATCACAGAAGCCAAGAAGTTCGAGAGCCTTTTAGTACGTGCTCCCAAGGCCGGCTCCCTGCCCCCCACTTCTCCCAGGGGGGGAAGGTGCTTCCCGGTGTGGGCAGAGCCAGGGAAAGTGGCTTGTGAGGCATCGGGACAGTGGGGACTTTGGACCCCAAAGCCTGTGTGGGGCGTGGGTGCCGAGGGGAGGGCCAGGCCCTGGCCGCTGCATCCTTCGGCTCTTCCACGGGGGTCTTCTTGTGAGATCAGAGCTTGAGGCCCAGTGCAACTTTGCATCATGGGTGTGAGACTTTGGGCTGCCACTCCTGGCCCAGCCCACCTGCACAGGGCTGGCCCGGCCAGAATGCAACTAAAGGGGTAGTTCTTCATATATTTTTAGAAGCCAAGTGTGGTGACACACACCTGCAATCCCTGTACTTGGGTGGCTGAGACAGGAAGATCTCGAGTTCGAGGCCAGCCTTAGCAACTTAGTGAGGCCCTCAGCAACTTAGCAAGACCTCGTTTCAAAACAAAAAGTAGAAAGCCGGGCGTGGTGGCGCACGCTTGTAATCCCAGCATTCGGGAGGCTGAGACCGGAGGATCCAGGTTCTCGGCCAGCCTCAGCTACCTAGTGAGGCACTCCGCAACTTAGTGAGACTCGGTTTCAAAATAAAGAATAAAAAATAGGGCTGGGGGTATAGCTCGGAAGTGGAATGCCCCTGAGTTCAATCCCCAGTACCGCAAAAAAAAAAAAAAAAAAAAAAAAGTAGAAAGGGCTGAATGTAGCTCAGAGGTAGAACGACCCTGGGTTCAACCTCCAGTGCACCCCCCCCAACAATGGTTTTAGAATCACACCTATTATTTCTTTTTGTTTGTTTGTTTTTGTACTGGGGATTGAACCCAGGGGCATTCTACCTCCGAGCTACACCCTCAGCCCTATTTTTTTATTCTTTATTTTGAAACAGGGTCTCACTAAGTTGCGGAGGGCCTCACTAGGTAGATGAGGCTGGCTGCGAACCCGGATCCTCCGTTCTCAGCCTCCCATATGCTGGGATTACAAGCGTGTGCCACCACGCCCGTCTTGGAATCACACCTATTATTTCTTTTTCTTTTTTTTTTTTTTTTTGTGGTACTGGGGATTGAACTCAGGGGCATTCTACCTCCGAGCTACACCCCCAGCCCTATTTTTTATTCTTTATTTTGAAACAGGGTCTCACTAAGTTGCAGAGAGCCTCACTAAGAAGCTGAGACTGGCTGAGAACCCAGATCCTCCAGTCTCAGCCTCCCAAGTACTGGAATTACAAGCATGCGCCACCAGGCCTGGCTCTGAAGCATACCTATTATTTCTTAATCACAAATGTTGCATGTACTAAACCCTGCCTAGGACAGCGGAGCTCTTTCCTTCTCCCTGTGGCCCCGAGAAGCACAAAATCAGACAGTTTCCGTGTCTCCACCCACTAAAGCAAAAGCCAGTCCTCCTGAGTTCCTGTCCGCGCAGCCCAGGCATGGTTCTTCCAGACCTTGTCAAAGCGAAAGCATTGACCACAGCTTACTGAGTCTCTGGTGACATTCAAGGCTTGCCAGGGAAGAATCCTTGTCCCTGGCCCGTAGCTGCCTGGCCCCTGGCGTGTGGCTATGCCCTTATCTCTAGAAGCCTGTCCCCCCCGTGCTGGACCTGCGGCGTCCAGCTTCTCCCTGATACAAAGGGTGAGGTGGGTAGCTAGCTAGTTAACGTCAGGTCTCGGTATTCGTCAAGATTATTTCTTTGAGAATATTTTGAAACAGGGTCTCCTTAGGTTGATGAGAGTCTCACTACTTGCTGAAGTTGTCCTCAAACCTGTGATCCTCCTGTCTCAGCCTCCCAAGTACCGGGATTACAAGTGTGCACCACCACACCCGGCTGGTACTGGGGATTTCCTTGGGGATATTTATGTATGTATGTTGTATGTATGTATGTATGTATGTATGTATGTATTTATTTATTTATTTATTTATTTATTTATTTATTTGCAGGGGACTGAACTCAGGGGCATTCTACCTCCGAGCTATACCCCCAGCCCTATTTTTTATTCTTTATTTTGAAACCGAGTCTCACTAAGTTGCAGACTGCCTCACTAGGTAGCTGAGGCTGGCCTCGAACCCGGATCCTCCGGTCTCAGCCTCCCAAATGCTGGGATTACAAACGTGTGCCACCACACCTGGCTTCCTTGGGGATATTTAGAAGCATGCTTGCTGGGTCAAAGGTCTTTGAGGCAGTGACCCACCCACAGTGGGCTAGACTGGCAAGGAGTGGGGTGATTAGGGGTATAGGGACACAGTCTCCCCCATATGAACCTGGGGAGGTGGGGGCTGCGGGGCACCCTGGAGGGCTGCCCGGAGGTGGCAGCTGCATCAGTGAGTGTGTGGGCCCTGCAGGAGCTGGTGGAGTACTATCAGTGCCACTCCCTCAAGGAGAGCTTCAAGCAGCTGGACACCACGCTCAAGTACCCCTATAAGTCTCGGGAGCGTGCCGCCTCCAGGGCCTCCAGCCGCTCTCCAGGTAATGCCCGACGCCAGGCCTCACTGCCGGCCGGCTCCCTCTCGACAGGCGGGGACCCCTTACCCACTGTGTCTTCTTGACCTCCCTGTCCCCAGGCCAGCACGAGAGGCCCAGGCGGAGACCCCTAGTGGGAGAGCGTGTCCTCAGCCCCCTCTCTGGGCTCCCCTGGGCCCCGGCTCTTGGAGGCCACCATGTTGGCAGTTGGGATCCCAAGGTCCAGAATGGAAAGTGACCCATCCAAGGCCGCTGGAACCTGGCTGGAGGCTCAGAGCCTTTGGCTTCTAGCTCGGGGCTCTGTCCCGAGTCCCCCGCCCCCTCCAGGCTGTAGGGTCACAGGTCCCCAGGGCAGGGCAGACTGGGAAAGAATAAGGGCCGTTGGTGAGCAGCGGCTGGACACCAGCCCGGGGAGGGAGCCCGGCTTACCTAACAGCACTGCCACCCCCGTGCCTGGTGACCCCGGGGCCCCGCGCCCTCCCCCGCACTCTCCCTGCGCGTGCCCCCCGCCAGCGCCCGCCCTTTCTTACACTGTCTCTCGCCTCTTTGCAGCTTCCTGCGCTTCCTACAACTTTTCTTTTCTCAGCCCTCAGGGCCTCAGCTTTGCCCCGCAGGGCCCCTCCGCTCCCTTCTGGTCAGGTACCGCTGCTGCCCAGGGCCCCCGCCTGGCCTGACCGGTCCACAGTGGCACGGCCAGGACGGGGCATGCCAGGCCCCGCCCTCACCACCCTACCGGCCTCCTCCCCGCCTCCCCAGCTGGCCTCCCTCCCGTCCCTCCTGGCTCTTCAAGAGCTTTGTCTCTGGTCTCGGGAAACAGCTGGGGCCGAGGGTGGAGCTGACCCGGCAACCATTGTGGGACCAGGTGTGGGGAGGGGGGTGTCTCTGTCGGCCCTGACTGCCCAGCCTCCCACTGCCAGAGCCAAAGCCCCTCCCCCGTGGCTGTGTGCACCCCCTGTCCCTGTCCTTGCCCCCGCCCCTCAGGACCCCCGTGCTCAGGCCGAGCTGGTTCAGCGGGTTTCTGGTTTGGTTTGGGGCTCTGTAGTTGGCAAGCCACAGACACTGTAGCAGTCAAGCCCCGGGTGCTTGCTTTGGGTCCCAGAAGTGTGCTTGTCGCCTGTGATGTCACCGGGTGTAGGTGGTGACAGCCCTGGTCCTTGTCGAGTATGAGGACTCGGGAACGCTGTATGCGCCACCTGCCCAGGCGCCCAGGGCCCAGAAAGGAGGCCAGCATGTCCCTCCAGAGCCCTCCTGCTTGGCATCCCTCCTCCGTGGGCAGCAGGGGAGAGACCCAGCCCGGCCCGGGGACCTCTGCGCCCTGGCGGGGCCCCTGCTGCAGCCGTGTATCCTCTGACAGTGTTCACGCCCCGCGTCATCGGCACCGCCGTGGCCAGGTACAACTTTGCCGCTCGGGACATGCGGGAGCTCTCCCTGCGGGAAGGCGACGTGGTGAAGATCTACAGCCGCATCGGCGGGGACCAGGGCTGGTGGAAGGGCGAGACGAATGGACGGGTGAGCAGCCGGCCGCACCCGTGGGCCCCCGTGCAGAGCCATGAGGCCATGCCCCAGACCCTGGGCCGGCCCCCTGATCGTCTCCTCCCTCATCCTTACAGTAGCCCAGGAGGCTGGCGTCACGGGGGGAGCTGAGTCCCAGGTCAGGTTAGCATCGGCTGCGTGGGTCCGTCTGGATGATCCAGGCCTCCTTGGGCTAAGGACCTGTATTGGGCCCTTTGTGGCCGCTCCAGGGAATTAGGTTTCTGCATACCGTCCTCAGATCACTTTGCAAATACTCAGCTCTGTCTCCAGGGAGGACGCAGGACTGGAAGCTCTGGTATCCAGGATGAGTTCCTTCTGCCGTTTTGCAAGGCCTTGTTTATGCCCCACCCACTCCCCTCCCTCTCCCCCTTCCCCAGTGCCACATGTGCCCAGTGATCACTCCTCCCTGCCCCATCTAAGATTCTGCAAAGCCCTAGCCCCCCCCCCTTTAATATGTGTACAGTACTGGGATCGAATCCAGAGCTATACCCCAGATCTTTTTTTTATTTTTTTGTTTTTAAGATCTTGCTAGGTTGCTGAGAGTCTCGCTAAATTGCTGAGACTGGTCTTGAACCTACAATCCTCTTGTCTCAGTCTTCCAAGTGCTGGAATTACAGCATGTGCCACCATACCCAGCTCCCAAGGCCCCTTTATCCCAGTCCCCTGTCTGAACATCCTGGCTTTGACTCAGGTCTCTGAGTTCCTATCCAACAGAGAGGTTCCTGGGCCACCAATTAGGAAATGCCCAGCCTTGCCAGGTAGCAGGAGCCAATTTGCCTCTGACAGGTGTGACAGTCTCCACCCAAATGGCCTGCACAGTGTGAAGGTTTCTGAGTCCTAGGCAAGTGACCTGCAAGGCTGGGGCCACTGGCTTTCAAAGTGGCCCTACGTCTACAACCTGGGAAGCAACTGGGGCTGATTCAGTAGCACACAGAGGCTCTTGCTTCTCAGGTCAGGCAATTTCCATTCAGAGTTAAATTTAGAACCACTGATTTGAGCATTCCTAGGTACCACCTGTCAGTCCAACGCTGTTTTCATTATGAAATGTTTTCTCGTTCCCTCTGAGAGCTCTTGCAAAGTCTCCTTTGCTGGAAGAGTGACAGCAGCTGTCCTTGAGTCTGTGTTTTGCATGGCATGATTTTTCTTTCTTGTGCTATTTTTAATTCTTCGGTTTCCTTGTATTTGAGATGGTTCTCTTATAAACAGTTGGGATTTTTTTTAAGCCAATCTGATCTGACAGTCTCTGCCTTTCAATAAGTGTGCCTAGTCCATTTACATTTAATGTAATCACCGGGCTATTCAGGTGTAAATCTATCATCTAACTGCTACTTGTCACATCTGTTTCTCCTTTCTTGACTACTTTTGGATTAGCCAATATTTTTTTTCTACCTATTCCACTTCCCCTGCCCTTGGTTGGTTTCTTAGCATGTACTTTGCTTAGAGATTCCCTTAAATGAGTACTTTTACTACTTCGGAGGTGATGCAAGGGGCATATCACCTCTGTGTTTGTGCATGTTGTCATGCATTTTAAGTTTGTGTATTTTGTTGTTGTTGTTGTAAGATAGATTGTGTAAGTCATTCCTTTACCCCCCTAAGTATTTCCTAAGATCAAGGGTGTTCCCCTGTGATATGATACAATGTTCTAATCTATAGTTCATTTTTAAATTTCTCCAGTGGTCCCAGTAATGTCTTTCTAGCTCTTGTTCCCCGGTCCTGGATCTATTCCCAGGGTCATGAATTGTATTCACTTGCCAGGACCCTCAACTCTGATCTGGTACATTCCTACCCTTTCTCTGCCTTATATGACTGGCATTTTTTGAAAAACTTGGACCAGTTATTTTTATAGACAACTCCATAATTTTGGTGTGTTTGGTGTTTTTTAACTATTACACTGAGGTCATACATTTTAGTGGGGACACCACAGGGGGGTTGTCTTCTCTTTCTCAGGGCCGTGGTGTCCTATTAGGAGTATGTGACGCTGGTCTCCCTGGTAATTTGTGACATGAACCCTGCTTACTTGATTATGGTGATATCTACCAGCTTCCTCTGTTGTGAAGTTACTACAGTTGATGAGCAGTCTGCAGTCTGTTCCTGAGTTCCATATCCATGGATTCAGACAACTGTGGATCAAAAATATTTTTTTTTAAGTTGTCTCTGTATAAACATACACGGGCCTTATTTTTCTCTCATCACTATACTTTAAGCAATACAGTATAACCACTATTTGCATACCATTTATACTGTATTAGGTACCATAGGCAATGTAGAGATTTTTTTGGAGGTACTGAAGATAGAAACCAGGGGCATTCTATCGCTGAGCTACTCCCTCAGCCCTATTTTTTATTCTCTTATTTTATTTATTATTTTTTTTTTCTTTTGTGGTACTGGGAATTGAACCCAGGGGCATTCTACCTCCGAGCTACACCCCCAGCCCTATTTTTCATTCTTTACTTTGAAACAGGGTCTCACTAAGTTGCAGAGAGCCTCACTAAGTAGCTGAGTCTGGCTACGAACCTGAATCCTCTGGTCTCAGTCTCCCACGTATTGGGATTACAAGCGTGCACCACCACGCCCGGCCCTATTTTTTATTCTTTATTTTGAAACAGGGTCTAAGTTGCAGCGGGCCTCACTAAGTAGCTGAGGCTGGCCGTGAACCCAGATCCTCCTGTCTCAGCCTCCCAAGTAATGGGATTACAAGGGTGTGCCCCCACGCCCGGCTGTGGAGAGGATTTAACGTATACAGGAGCATGTGTGGGGGTCATGCCACATACTGCACTGTTTTATATAAGAGCCTTGAGCATCTGCGACGTGGGTATCTGAGGGTCCTGGAACCAACGCCCGCTGAGACTGAGGGGCCACTACACCGTCAGATCAGAGTAGTGTTATGTGTTATTTTCCTCACGAGGGTCTAACTTCTTTTTTTTTTTTTTTTTTTTGCGGTACTGGGGATTGAACTCAGGGGCGTTCTACCTCCAAGCTACACCCCTAGCCCTATTTTTTATTCTTTATTTTGAAACCGAGTCTCACTAAGTTGCGGAGTGCCTCACTAGGTAGCTGAGGCTAGCCGCGAACCCGGATCCTCTGGTCTCAGCCTCCCGAATGCTGGGATTACAAGCGTGCGCCACCATGCCCGGCTTACGAGGGTCTAACTTCTGAGTGGCAGATGTGTTTCTGGGTTATTCGTTCAGCTCTGTCAGGTCCTCAGCCTCTTCCCGGGGCCCTCTGGCTGGCCCTGGCTGAGAGGTCTGGCCTTCCGAAGGGTCCCGAGTCTCCCTGAGCCTGTCGGCCCACCCAGCACACGTGCTCACACACGCCATCCCCCTCTTTTTCAGATCGGCTGGTTTCCTTCAACGTACGTGGAAGAGGAGGGCGTCCAGTGACCCCCGAGAACGCAGACGGGACCTGTGGATTTTCCTGGGAGGGTCTCCCGGCTCTGCAGTCCGCCGCCTTCCATGGAACTAACTGCCTGCCAGCCCTCCAGTCGCCGGTGACCCACAGGGCTGGGGAGGGTGTTCAGAATCGCAAACGTGGCCCGTTCCACCGCCCCTGCCCCTGGGACCCTTGTACATAGAGGAAACCTGGGCAGCCCCGGGCGGAGTGAGCGGAGGGGCAGCGGCCACCACCAGAGTGTGTCCCGCGCCCCCTGCTCGAGATGCTTCTGGAAGCCTCGGATCCCACAGCTCATGGCGTCGGGAGGGCTGTGGAGAGCAGAGGCCCCTGGACTCAGCCTGCCTGTTTCTCTGCTGCTGTAAGGGGGCTCCTGGCCGTGCTGGGGTGTGGAGGGGAGACAGCCGCTGGCTCCTGGGACCTTACCCAGGGCTTCCCTCCACACCAGGGCCATGCAGACACCCCACCGGGCAGGCCCCTCTCTCTGGAGGGGCCTCAGGAATGGCAACATGGCGACCCCACTCCCTAGTCAATGGTACTGCCCTTTTGGTCACTGAAGGCCGCTTTCCTAGATCCAGGGAATGCGTCCATCCTGCCCTGCCCTGCCCTGCCCTGCCCTGCTGCTAGGCGAACACGCCTTTCTTCCAAAAGCCCCGAAGGGAGGGAAGAGAACAGGGCCTCCCCCGGCCAGGTCCCCGCTGCCTGCCTTCCGCTGCAGTAGGAGCCCCCTCGGGGTCTCCTGGGTCATGCGCAGTGGCCCCTGGGGCCCACCAGCCTTTGCATGGGACGTCGGTTCTAGCACTTGTCAGGTCCCCCGCCAAGGGCTCCTGCAGCCCACAAACTGCGCCTGTGGCCAGCCCGAAATAAGTGCTCTTGGGGGCGGCTCTGCCCCTTCCGCCTCCCCTCCTGATGTCTCTTGGCCTTTGACCTCTGGCTGGCTGGGTCCGACCCTGTTTTCTCTACCCTGATGTTGTGTAAGACCTGGCAACACCGCCTCCCTCCCAGCTCTGTGCCAAAGCTTCAGGCAAGGCCCGGGCCTCCTGCCCCCTTCTCCCTCGGTCAGCTGCTCAGCCCGGGCGAGGAGGGGCCCGGGCCCAGCTGAGGGGGAGGCCGCACCCACGCCGCCCCTGAAGTCAGCCCTGTAGCTACAGGCCTGGTGTACTAAGCACCAGCATCCTGGGGGCTGGGGAGGAGGAGGGGAGGAGTCAGGAAGAGGGTAGCCGCCCTGCCAAGGAGGCTTAAAAGGAAGGAAAATGGGGCAGGGGGGGGCGGCCTTGGAGATCCCACACCAACCCTGGAGCCTCAGGGCGTACCAAGCACTTTGCCAGACAGACCAGCCGGATGGTGGGGAGACCAGCCAGGCCTCTTCTGTGTCTACTGTCGTCCGAACCTTTTTGTTGTTTTGTTTTGGGGTTTCTTTGTTTTGTTGTGTTTCATTCAGCCTGTTCGTTTTTTTTTTTTTTTTTTTAAAGGGGAAAAAAAGGAAAAGTTTGTAATTATTTCATCCAAATCTCCCGTTATATATCTGTGAATAATAAGGAAAAGATTTTATAATAGCAAGAAAAATGATGTATATTTTAGTTCGTTGGCAAAATGCATCGTCTCGATAGCGAAGGACACTGAGAAAAAAAAATAATTTAGAACGCTGGTTTTCGTGAATGTTTTGTTCTGTGGGTGTCGCAATTCTGTTTGATTTGGTTTGGTCTTTGCACTGCAGGGAGCGGGCTGAGGTGCAGGGGTGGAGGCTGGGGCAGGAGGCGGGGCGCCCTCTCACGGGGTTGAGGCGGGGTTCAGGCGCAGCTGGGAACATGTAGGACCTAACACACACGATCCAGGGAGATCTGGGGTCCCACAGCTGCGGTGACCCCAATGGAACACAAACTGTACATTTGCCTTTTTTTTTTTTTTTCCTTCAGACCACAATTTTTACTGCAAATAAACCTCAGCTCTTTTCTGCCCGAGTGGTTGGCCTTCCATGCCGGGGGGAGGAGGGCATGGCCAGCTGCCTCCATCTGAGATAGCAGGTCTGCCTGCGGGGCGGTGCAGGAGGCCAGAGCTGCCAGCTGGGCACTGCTCCGGCTGGGGCAGAGCCTGGTCCACCACGCAGCGTCCAGTGGAATCCACCGGGCAGCCTCGGGGGCGCCACTGTCTGACCCTACGGATGGGACTCAGCTCCCAGCCCCTCCCCCTCTCCTAATGGAGCCTGCCTTATATATATATATATATATATATATATATATGTTGGAGGTAAAAACAGTGTTCTTTTAGGGTAGATTCTGTGGCAAATGGCAGCGAAAGCCTAAATAATTAGAAAGACTTTGCCTCGTTCTCCCCTTGTGGCAGGGCAGTCCAGACAGTGGTTGCCCCCCACCCCCCGCCTCCCCTGCCATCGGGGGTGCGGGGTCCCTCCTGATCTCCTTCCAGCTGCCCTGTGATCCAGTACGGCTGCTGGAGCGCGTGCTGAGCAGGCTCTGGGAGGAAGCAGGTGATCTCTGGACGGCTCTGTAGCCAGCGCCTGAGCCCAGGCCCACGCCTGGCTGCAGTGGGGCGGGGAATGCAGGGGCTGAGCTGGGCCCTGCCCACCCTGGAGAACCCGGGGGGCCTCTTAATAAGGAGGCGGGAACATGGTGGGCTCTGTGTCTTTCTTTCCTTGTAGTCTTAGCCCTCTGAGGCTGCCGTGTTAGTACCCAACGGATAGTAGAGACAAGGGCTCTGTCTCCTCCCGGTTCTGGAGGCTCAGGTCCCAAGACGAAGGGGCCTCCGGGCCTGTCTCTTTGGCTTCGGGGGGCACCATCTTGCTGCATCCTCTGTGGTCTTTCTCTTCACACAGGGCCCCAGGCCTGTTCCATTGGAGCCCACCTGTAGAACCTCTTTAATTTTGACTTTTCGGAAGGGGTACTGGGGATAGAACCCAGGAACATTCTTTTCCAAACTATAACCCAGCCTTTTTTATTTTTTTATTTTGAAACAGGGTCTTGCTAAGTTGCTGAGGGTCTCACTAATGTGTTCAGGCTGGCTTAAAGCCTGTGATCCTCCTGTCTCAGCCTCCCCAGTTACAGGGATTACAGGCATGCGCCACCACACCTGGCTTAACTTCATCTCTTTAAAGACCCTGTCTCCAAACACAGTCTCACTCCGAGGTGCTCCGGGAGTTGGGGCGTCAGCACGTGGATTTCAGGGCTCACCGTTCATCCCGTAGGTGCTCTAGTCTCATTCACACTGCGGCACGCCCTGGTGGCCCTCGCTGTCCCCTCTCACTGGATCAACACACCCTCCCCACAGGCAGAGCTGGACTTCTCTGTCAAGGCCATCTCCCGGTGGGGCTGCCTGCCGGTGTCACCTGCCCTCAAACCAGCCCCATGCCTTTCCTGGCTCTGCCAAGCAGCCGGCTTCTCCCTCAGTCCTCCATGAAGGGCACCCTGCCTTGGCCAGCTGGACCAGAGAGGACCTGGTGGCCCACGGTGGGGGATCAGGAGCCACCCTGGGGCTCGTGCTGGGACCACGGGGGAAGGGCACGGTGGCAGGGAGCGTGCCTGGGGACGAGGGCATAGCTGCCCGGAGCCCAGCAAGCCAGGGTGGGGCAGGGCCCAGCCTCAGTGTTTGCAGCGCCCCGCTCAGTGCTGCCCAAGCCCACCCTGGCCCCGTGCCTTCTGCAGGCCAGTGCCCCCGCGTAGAGCAGCCGGGGGCTTCTATGACCTGCTGCCGAGAATCGCGTCCACTCACGACATGTGTACTTGTGAGTGTCTGCCACATGCCAACCTCTCCGGTAGGAAGCTAAATTGTGAGGCTTCGATGCAGGGGCAGGGCAGGCTAGGAATCCTACAATATCCACTTAACCCACGTCAGCGGTTTTCCTTTACCTACTAAATTCTGCAAAAATTGCAAATTGTGTGTTATGTTAATTCTTCCATTTATCCATTCCTTTTTTTTTTTTTTTTTTTTTCTTTTTCAGTACTGGGAATTGACCCCACCGGGGGCATTCTACCTCTGAGCTACACCCCAGCCCTATTTTTTATTCTTTATTTTGAAAGAGGGTCTCACTAAGTTGCAGAGGGCCTCACCTTATAAGTAGCTGAAGCTGGCTGCAAACCTGCCATCCTCCTGTCTCAGCATCCCAAGTACTGGGATTCCAGGCGTTTGCCACCACGCCCGGCTTTCCATTCCATTTTTATGGCCACCTTGCCTGAGTTTCCACCTTCAACCAGATAAGGCTCAGCAGTTTCTAGCAGCGTGGTAGATGGAGCTGAGGCGGAGGCTCCTGGCCGTCAGCACCCCCCACTGCAAACACAGACACCCCATGTAAAATCTGCAAAGTGTCCAGGCCAGCGTGGGGGGAAGGATCCTGTTCCAGCAAAGGGGAGAAAGGTCTGGGGCGCTAAGCCCGGGCTGTCTGGAGTGGCTGGGGCTGGGCCTACAATTCTTCCTCTCCCCAGGCATTGGACACCAAGGCTGCAGGGCCTCAGAGGCCGGGAGCGGGCCTGGGCCTCTTTGGAAAAAACTCCCCACCATGTCCAGGAAATTTGATACGGGCGAATCTTAGGAGCTTCTGGAGAATAAAAACAAAATCTTGGAGCAGGATGAGTCTTTGGCATTTTTTTTCAAGTTTCCAGAAATAGAAGAATAAGAAGGTGCTATAGGTCCCGGGGCAACTGAACACAGGTGGTCAGCCTGGAGTTCACAGGTGAGGGGACGTCCGCCGGCACCCAGGAGAAAGGGCCAGGCTCAGGAGCTGGAAAAACCAGGCGAAATTGGTTTCGCCTTAAACTCGCCGAGTAACATTGGATACGATAAGATGATGGAATGGTGCATACTGGATCCTCAGTACAGGACCCCAGGGTCACGTGCTTCAGGGGGCCAGACGTAAGGCAGCAGGTACGTGACCCCGAGCGTGCAAACACGCAGGACGGTTGATCTGTGAGCACTTTTTATAGGAACGACGGAGGCAGTGGAGCCCGGGCAATGGGGAGCCACACCAGAGATCGGGGTGAGGGTGGAACCTGTGTCTCTGTAGAGATAAGTCCCAAGAGTCTTAGGCCAGGGCAGAAGACCTGGTTCTAGAACATGAGACAATTGTGATGAGCCCTGTCGGAGGAAACCGCTGGTGTCAAGAGAATATGGTGGTGCACGCCTGTGATCCCAGTTCTTGGGAGGCTGAGGCTTGGAGGATCGCAGGTTCTCAGCCAGCCTCAGCAAGTTGGTGAGACTTAACAAGACCCTGTTTCAAAACCAAAACAAACAAAAAAGGCCGGCTGTGGTGGTGCACGCTTGTAATGCCAGTACTTGGGAGACTGAGACCGGAGGATCCAGGTTCACGGCCAGCCTCAGCTACTTAGTGAGGCACTCCGCAACTTAGTGAGACCCTGTTTCAAAATAAAGAATAAAAAATAGGACTGGGGGTATGGCTTGGAGGTAGAATGCCCCTGGGTTCAATCCCCAGTACCATAAAATAAAATAAAAGTAAAAAGAGCTGCAGGTATAGCTCAGAGATAGGACGCTCCTGAGTTCAATCTCTTGTACCACACCCACAGAGAAAAGACAGTGCACAGGGCAAGAGATAGAAGGTGGGGGGGGGGCAGATATGTTCTAAGCGTGTGTCAAGCAGTACATGAACCAGCTATGCATCAAGGAATAGGGGTGAGTATACTTAACAGCACACAGAGAAGCCCCTGGGGCGGGGAGAGGAGATGCTGTCGTGAACTAGAGTCGGTGGAGGAGAGGGACAGGAAGGGTGTACAAACGACCCACAGGAACTGTCCCCAAAGCGGCCTGGCTTCTGTTTCTGGCAGTTGTGGATGTATTCACTTTACATTGCTGCTGTCGCGAGTGACCACACACTTGGTGGCCTGAGCCAGCACAGACGTGCCACCTTATGTTCCGGAGGCTCCAAATAGGCCTCACGGGCCAACACCGAGGTGCAGCAGAGCTGGGCTCCTTGGAAAGTCTGCTTCCTTGCCCTTTTTCTATCTTCTAGAAGCTGCCTGCGTCCCCGTGACCAGCAAGTGACATCTCTCTGACCTCCTCTGTAATCAAATCTGTCTCTTAATGACATCTAGGAAAGGGGCTGCAGTTTTAAGGGCTCTGGTGATCAGATTGGTCCCACCCAGAGAATCTGGGATAAGTCTTGTCACCAGGTCCCCAACCCTGTTGACAGCTGTCCCTTTTGCAAGGAAAGGTGACAGAGGGCTAGGGCCTGGGCAACCTTGGTGCCGTTGTGCCTGTCACCGTAGTTTACGTGCCCCGGCCAACCTTCCTAACAAAAGCGGCAGAAACACTGGAGAAAAATATTTCTAATTCCACCAATGAACTGGCAATAAAGAAACAACACACAGGGGCAGAAAACGAAGAAGAGGCAGAATCCAGAGAGGTAGACCAGCCTCCAGGGCATCTGCCCACCTGGGAGGGTCTGGGGGCCAGCCTCCGCTGGGCCTGGGAAGAAGAGGGGAGACCCAGGTCCCGCCCCGGTGCCAGGCCTAAGAGCTGAGCCCATCTTTGAAGCTGGGACCTCAAAAGGCCTCACTCTCCAAGTCAGGATGATTATACATGCACCCCACCACCACCACACACACACACACACACACACACACACACACACACACTACTTCCGCCACCAGGGGACATCGAGGCAAGTTCTCTTTCTTGCGCTTGGACCATGGATAGAAGTCAAAAACAAGAACTTCCGTGAGTATGTGCTTTGTGGGTTGAATCATACACCCCCCCCCAAAAAAAAAATCTCCCGAAGCTCTAGCCCCCTTATTTGGAAATAGGTTCTTTGCAGATGCAGTCGGGTTAAGGTGAGGGTGTTAGGTTGGACCCTACCCCAGTAGGACGCAGGTCCTTATAAAAGGTGAAATTTGGGCAGAGAGAGGCATGCACAGATGGGGGCGCTGCAGAGGCCTGAGCGGTGTAAATGCAAGCCAAGGAACCGGGGAGCGTGGGCAAACCCCACGTGCTGGGGAGAGGCCTCGGACAGAACCCCTGCGCCTCAAGGAGGAACCAGCCCGGCAAAGCCTCCATCTGGGATCTCTGGCCTCCAGAACTGTGGGACAACAGATTGTTCCTCAAGCCACCCAGTTTGGGACACTGTCATAGCAGCTGTTAGGCCAGTAATACAGCGGGGAACTCTCATGTGATTCTTAAGAAAGCCACAGACTGAAGCCGGGCGCAGTGGCATACACCTATAATCCTAGTACTTGGGAGGTTGAGACAGGAGGATCACAGGCTAGAGGACAGCTTCAGCAACTTAGCGAGGCCCTGTTTCCAAATAAAAAAAGTTAAAAAAGGGCTGGGAGTGTAGCTCAAAGGTAGAATGCTCCCTGGTTCAATCCCTAGTGTAAAAAAAAGGAGGGGGGCTGCTTTCTGAATTTACACTAACTGTGGGTCTGAAAGACCTGGAGCTGAGAGTTTAAAGTAGGACTCTGGGCTGTTGAGACTCCTGGTGCCTCAAAAGAGGAAAGGCAAACCATCTCTGGAAGAATCCACTTTCACTTTTTTTAAAAAAATTATTTTTTATTGGCCACTTAAGCTTTTTTTTTTTTTTTTGAAGTACTGGGGATTGAACTCAGGAGCATTCTACCTCCGAGCTATACCCCCAGTCCTATTTTTTTATTCTTTATTTTGAAACAGGGTCTCACTAAGTTGCCAAGTGCCTCACTAGGTAGCTGAGGCTGGCCGCGAACCCGGATCCTCCGGTCTCAGCCTCCCAAATGCTGGGATTACAAGTGTGTGCCACCATGCCCGGATGGCCACTTTCACTTTTAGCCTCAGATAATCCCCAAAGGGAAAGTTCCAAGACGTAGACTCTCACCATCAAGAAGCACAGATCAAGCCGGGCGTGGTGGCGCAGACTTGTAATCCCAGCATTCGGGAGGCTGAGACCGGAGGATCCGG
>PVLC010016132.1:0-36005 GCA_004027655.1 Graphiurus murinus
AAAAAAAAAAAAAAAAAAAAAAAAAAAAAAAAAAAAAAAAAAAAAAAAAACAACAGAAAGTAAGTTGCTTTATTCTGAAGTATGACTATTGCATGGGTAGAGACAATAAATGGCACTTGTTTTAAATAAGGTGCAGTGCTATAAAGAAAGAATAATTACTGTGTTACAATGGTTCATTTTTGTGGGCCATATACTTCATTAGCATAAAAATTGGTTTATTATAGCAACTATTCAATGGAATAAGATTTTCTTTATATAATTCAAAATGGCACTGAAAGCATAGATAGACTTTATTCAGCCTTCAAATTAGTTATTTTCATCAACTAGTACAACACAAAGGTGTGGACACAGCTATGTATAACCTATTTATGTATAGAGTTATCAAATCCATGTTACAGATGCATAATGATGAAATAAAGCAGAAGATTGTAGGGATTAAGACTCTGAGGCGTTAGAGTCTGGAGGGTTGGCCTGAAGTTTGGCTCTGCAACTTATTAGTGTGACCTCAGGCAGGTTATGTTACCAATTTATATGTCAATTAATTTATCTGTAAAAATACAACCAATAATAATACCAAATCATAACATCATTGTGACATTTAAATAAATTCGTTTATATAAAGTGTTTAGATAAGTGCCAAGCATATACTAGGGACTATATAAGTTTCAGCTATGAATATTACAGGTCACTTTTCCCTTCACACATTGAAAGCCCATAATAGTTTACACGGGAGATGTCAATAATTGTGGAAGGACTCAAAATATGGTTCAATTTGTATAAAATGAGGTAAGCAGTACTTATTCACTGTCAGTCTTGGAAATCATCAGGGTTCTCCTTTCTGGAAAAAATTTTATGTCTATAACATTTTAAATTATTGCTAACTCTTTATTCTTGGTACACTATCTCTTCCTCTGATGACCATAATAGTATTTGTTTAGTGTACTTTCTTTATAGAACTTTCTTTGTGGTTTCAGCTTTTCTTTTCCTCCAACCAACCCTATACAGATATTCCCAACTCACAAAGATTACACACTTTATATTTCAGTTTATGTAAAATAGCTGGAAGACTAATGTATGGATTAATAAATGGACTAATGATTAAGTAGGGTTTGAACATGGGATAGGGCTTTAGCAATGAGGCCATGGAGTGACAGGTTTCATTTTAAGATAAAGACAATGTTCTCAAATTGGTTGTAGTGATAGGTAAAGAACTCTGTGAATACATTAAATGCTATTAAATTGTGTGCACGTTAAATGGCTAAATTTTATAGTATATGAATTAAATTTCAATAGTGTTGTTAAGAAAATAATATAATAGAAATCCTAGTTGTCCAGAAATTAATTTTTTTTTTTTTTGCGGTACTGGGGATTGAACTCAGGGACATTCTACCTCCGAGCTATACCCCCAGCCCTATTTTTTATTCTTTATTTTGAAACCGGGTCTCACTAAGTTGCGGAGTGCCTCACTAGGTAGCTGAGGCTGGCCGCGAACCCAGATCCTCTGGTCTCAGCCTCCCGAATGCTGGGATTGCAAGCGTGCGCCACCACGCCCGGCCAGAAATTGATTTTTAAATGTATTATTATGCATGAAAATTTTCTAGAGAAAAAAGATAAGAGCAATAAAATCTATATGGGCCTACAAAGAAAATTCAATGGGAGAATATATTTGACCCAAATTAAAGCAATGAAAATGATAGAAAAATTTGAAAAGCTGAGAGCAGTAAATGTAAGGTGAGACAGTAAGAAAACCCCAAATTTATTAGAATATTCTATAATTATTAGTGTTCTAAATGCCCCAATATGTCAATGAAAATTACTACCTACAAGAAATTTTAAAATACCATAATGAAAAAGAAATATTTAATCTGGAGGTTGGAAAAATATGTAGAAAACATTAATGAAAAGAAATCTGCTTTGGCTAAGTAGATTTCAGATAAATTTAATTTAAAAGAAGGAAGCATTGCCAGAAATATATGGAAACTGATTATATATCTAATGATGTTACTTCAAAGTAAAATAGCTTTTTTTTATACTTTTACTGGTGCATTGTAACCATACACCATATTGAGGTTTAGTGTGATAGAAATATACATGCACGTAGCATCCAGTGCATTTTCCTCCAGGTCCCATTCTGCGTCCTCCTTTCCATTCATAATATTGAAATTGGTATTCATGAGCTGGGCATGATGGCGCACGCTTGTAATCCCAGTAGTTGGGAGGCTGAGACTAGAGGATCCAGTTTCGCAGCCAGCCTCAGCTACTTAGTGAGGCCCTCCACAACTTTACCTCCAGCTATATTGTAAAGTTCAGCCTCAACAGTGATGTCACATTGATAGCATGTGCCTTTTATATGAGGTAATAGAAATTATACTCTAACTCTTTGGTTTTCTTCCCTAAAAGAAATTAACACAGTTTAGAATTAAGAAAAAACTCAGACAAATTTTAGCTAAGGAACATTTTTAGAATATGTGACCAATAATCCTCAAATCTATGAGGAGTAGTCTGGAGATGTACCTCAGTGATAGGCCACTTGCCTAGCTTGCACAAGGCCCTGAGGTCAATCCTCAACCCACAAACAAAAGAAAAAATGAAGATATGTGAATATCTTTAACAACATGGAAAATATGAGTAATTTTCAAAGTCAAGAAGTTTACAAATGAATGTAATGTGGCTTCCTAGATGATATCCTGGATGACATATTAAAATAGACAAAAAAGAAATAAATCAATTTATTACTGTCTGCCACATGGAGAAATAAATGAGTAGTAATTAAAATACTTTTCTTCACACTAATAATATATTGGAAAGTAAGTACTGTAAGGTAAAAATAAGTCTATTTTTGCCTGAGCAGAACTCTGGTTGAAGGAATCACTCAAGAAGAAAAAATCAAGGAACCTGCAGAATAGGACTCTTTGGACTTGGGTTTTTAGAACAAATTGACTGTTTGTGACCATCTTATTAACCAACTAAAAGAATATAGAACACTACTATAATTCATTTCTAGATGATTAATACTCTAAAAAAAGTGCAGGGACATAAGTGCAGTAAGGTAAATCTTAAGTCTAGAATTAGCTTTCTAACATGCCCTTTCATCAAATATATATCAGAAATTACTCTAAGTGATAAGGAGAGTAGTGGTTTTGCAAAGAAATATTGATGGTTTTCTTGAGGCCTCCAGAGAAGCTCAACATGTTTGAATATAAGTAAGAACACAATTTAGCCTCAAGCTAGTAGCCTTACTACAGGAGTAGTATTTAATACCTCTCTTGTATTTGTATAGCTATCAAATTAAGAACTACCCCCAAGCAGGTAGTGGTGTTTCAATGGTTTCATTGCTGCAAGTGTCAATTTATGCACCAACTGGAGCTATTCTAATATAGATATATTTTATTAAGACAAAGAAATATCACTGGGTAATGTTAGACATATTGTAAGAGACAGAACTGGGTGAATCCCATTTGTTTTAAAATTATAATTCTATCAAGAGTTTGTAGAGACTTGTTTTTTATTTTTGTCTTAGTCATTCCCATAAACCACACTGAATATATTAGATTAAGAATCACCAAACCCCAATTCCAATCTTTTTAAAACTTTTATTGGTGCATTGTAATTTTACATCATAGTGAGATTCAAAGTGATAGATTCATACACACACACACATCACTTGTTATATTTCCCTCCACATAATTCCAATCTCCTCAAATTTATTATCATTTCAAAATTATAAGTGGTTGTTTTATATAGAAACATATATTATGTATATTATATATTATATTATGTATACTATAACTCATTTTGAAGGAAGGCACTGAAACATTATAGCACTCATTATGAGCAATTTGGATCACCTTTATTTTTACTCTCTCCTTCCCATTTTCTGAGTTATATTCATTCAATCAGAAAATGTAAACCAATTTTGAAGTAATTATTGGTTTTAACAGGTAATTTTTCCTTTTCAAGATTTTTCTTTTTGGCATTTACTTACTTTTCTCATATTGACACATAATTTATATTTAATCTTTTATGATTCATTGATTTTCAAGACTCACTACTTGTCCTGTCCTTTTATACTATTTTTCCTTTTGTGACTTATTAATATTTAATCCATTTCTCAGTTGGAATATGTCTTAGAGTAATTATTTTCATAAAGGTCATGTGAGTGATGCATTCACAAAGCCTTTGCCCAAATGAGAATAGATTTTCATTTGCGCATTATTTATCAGTACAAAAAAATCTGAAACCACCTGATTTTAGTTGTTTTGAGGATAAAATATTGTAGAATTTTAAAATTTGTCTTTCAAATAATATTCATTTTAGGAATGTATCTATCAATGGGACTTATTTTTTCAATCTCCCTTCCTTAATATAATGTAATGGTAAGCACAAAAGACTGATTTCTAAACATGTCTTATTTTCTAAGAGCATTAAGCATATCTTCAGTATTTGCAAGAAAACTACCATGCTGCAGTGTTATACTTCATCTTGATAAAGACAGAGTTTATCCCTCTGTCTTTTATGTCTGATACGTGTACAGAAAAAAAAAATAAAATTTTGCAATAAATTTGGTTTTACTTCTAGTGATTTAATCTAATCTACATTTACTGGTATATGTTTATATTTGATAATTATTTGTTTAAAAGTTTTTCTTAGTTGAGAATGGTGGCACATGCCTGTAATCTCAGTACTTGGAAGACTGAGGCAGGAGGATCACAGATTGAAGAGCAGCCTCAGCAAATTGGTGAGAGCCAGTTTCAAAATAGGGCTAGAAGTGTAGCTTAAAGGTAGAATGCCACTGGGTTCAATCCACTGTGCCACAAAAAAAAAGAAGATAAGGAGAGAAAGAAGGGAAGGAAGGAAGGAAGGAAGGAAGGAAGGAAGGAAGGAAGGAAGGAAGGAAGGAAGGAGAGAGAAAGAGAAAGAAAGAAAGAAAGAAAGAAAGAAAGAAAGAAAGAAAGAAAGAAAGAAAGAAAAAGCTCTTCTTTTGTTGAAAGTATTTGTTTTTATACAGAGGCCCCTTGAATCCTTCATGGTGTTTCCCCAAAAAAGTTACATCTTGCAGTATTATAGTATAATACCAAAACCAAAAAATGGATATTGGTACAATGTATATGTACAGTTCTAAGGAAATTTATCACACATGTAGAGTTCTATAGCTACCACGGCAATAATGATAGAGAACAACTCTATGACCCTCAAATATACCTGACATGTTCCCCACATATAATTACATCCACCTCCTTCCAATAACACTTAGAATCCTCAAAATGCTATACTATCTCTATAATTTTGTCATTTTGAGAATATTATGTAAGGGGGATCATATAAGAATGTGATATTTCAAGATTGGTTTATTTTCTGATGATTCATTTTTATATTCTGCATTCTCTTTCATACATCTGTATGTTAATCTCCATTAATGCCACATAGTTTCTATTATTATACCTACATAAATAATGTTTCCTCCCTTTGTGTCAATAATATTTATGTATACTTGTATCTATTTAAGGTGTACAATATAATGTTTTATTTATATGCTTGGAGAAATTATTATTATAGTCAAGCAAATTAACATATCCACACATCTAGTCACTTCATATTTTTTGTTTTGTGTAGTATAAGCACTTAAAGTATACTAACTTTGCCAATTTTCAGTATAATTAGCTATTGTTCTCTTATTGTATTTTAGATCTCTATACCTATTAATTCTACATAACTTCAGGTTTATAGCCTTTGAACCACAACTCCCAATTTTTTTTCCCTTACTGTTCCTAGTAACTACCATTCTAATACAGATGAATGTGATGATGTGGTATTTGTCTTTCTGTGCCTGGTTTATTTCACTTAGCATAATATTCTTTAGATTCACTCATGTTGTCATAAGTGGCAGTATCTCCTTTTAAAGACTACAGTATTCATATATATATATATACATATCACAAATTTTATTTTATTCATTCATCTATTAAGGGATGTTTGAGTTGTAGCTTAGGTATTGTGAATAGTGCTGTAATAAACATACAAATAAAATATCTCTATGAGATTTCTGGTTTAAATTCCTTTGAATATATGCACAACTGAGGGATTTCTGGGTCATGTTAGTTGTATTTTTAATTTTTGGAAGAACTTCCAAACTATTTATAATGATTGTACCAATTTATATTTTCTTCAATAGTATAAAAGGATTCTCTTTTCTCCTAGCCAATCTATTAGAGTAACTCCAAAGTGTTTTTTTCTCAAAATTGTTTTAGCTGTTCTAATTTCTTCCTATTTCTACATATATTTTGATATCACTGTATTTTTATTTTCGAAAATTTTACTGTGGTTTTCAAAAAGTAAAAAATCGATGCTCTCCCTAGTATGTGGAAGCTAGGGAGAAAGTGGGTCATAAGAGGGAATCTAGATGAAGAAGGAGAAACCTTTGATGAGTCAAGAAGGTAAACTAACTAAAGATGATGGGAGGGGGGAGGGAAAAACCCTAATACAGATGATGTACATTCACAGACATATCAAAGTCAATCACTAAGCATAACATGAGAAAGAGAGAGGAGGGAGGGAATGTGGCATGGGGCTGGAATTGAGGAAGGGTTAAATGAAATATTTGTGCATGTATGCCTCTACCAGCTTGTGCCTCACAAAGATGTATGATTACAAAGTACCCAAAATTTTTTTAAAAGTTTACTGTAGTTTTCCTAATAATTGCATAAAACCTACTTATAAATTAGGAAGAATCTGCATCTTTACAATGTTGAGTCTTTGAAACATGTCATTTCTCTCCATTTATTTAAATCTTCTTCAATTTATTCGTATTTTGTATTGTTATTCTCTTTTATTATTCAATCTTTCTACTTTTGCCCATTTTCTCCCTTTTAAATATTCTAAATACCTGAATATGAAAAATATAGATATTTAGCTTATTTTTCAAAAGAACAACCTGAATTCTGTCTTCAAAGCATTCACAAATAGAGAAGAATTAGGCTCAACACAAGCATGCACAAATAGCTAAATATTTTAAAGAATTTTTTTGATTTTTAAGTCATTAGTAATAGTCAAAACTAATTTAGGAAAACGATATCAGTAGCTCACAATATAACGCAGATATTTTATCATCCTCCTATAAATTAAAAATATATAATTTGGGGAAACCAAAGAAATCATCCAGGTTCCCAAAGTGGGATGTTCTCAGATGGAAAATAGATTTTATATATCTTGTTTGTATTCTTGTATTTTTATTATATTAATATACATATATCCTATTTCAATCATTCACAAGAAGACAACTCAATGACATTAAATATATCCACAGTGTTGGGCAACCATTATCACTATTTATCCATTATTACTATTTATTGTTTTCATGACTGTAGCAGTATAGTAAGTTTCAAAGTTGAGTAATATTTATTATTTTTTTCCAGATTCTTTAGCCATTTTGACTTCTTTGCCATTCAATGCAAACTTGAAGATTGGCTTCTTTATTTTTGTAAAAAGGACTTGAATTTTGATAGAGATGATGTTGAATCTCTAGATTGATGGGTTAGTACTGACTATTTGACTATTTAAAAATTTTAAGTCTTCTAACCCATTAAGATAGAATTTAATTTCATTCATTTAGGCCTTTTAAATTTTCCTTCACAATTCTTTTTAGATATTAGCACAGCAGTGAACTTATTTAGATTTACTTCCATGTATTTAATTCTTTTCGATGTTATATGAAGTTGCTTTATTAATTTCCTATTTAATTTTTAATGTTAGCTTATGGAAACATAATTGATTTTTGAGTGTTAATGATGTGCTGTATGATTTTGGTGAATTCATTTATTACATCTACCAACTTTCTTGTTGATTATTTTGGAATTTCTAAGAACATGTCCTTTGAGAGTAGAGAAAGTTTATTTCTTGCTTTACAATTTGGATGCATTTTATTTTTTTCCTAGTAGCTCCTTTTCAGAATGGCCAGTAAGTACTATACTGAATAATAGCCATGAAAGCAGCATCCTTATCTTATTCCTGATCTTAGAGAAAAAGCTTTCTAATGTTCACTACTGAGTATTATGTTAGCTGTAAGATATTTTACTTTTAACAAATGTCCTTTATCATGTTGACAAATTTTCTTTTATTTCTAGTTTTCATAGAGTCATTTTTATCATAATAGGGTGATCAATTTCTCAAATGTCATTTCTACATCAATTGAGGTAGTCATGCAGTTTTACCTTTGTTCTATTAAAGTAATGAATTACATTGATTTTTCTTATATGAAACCACCCTGGCATTCCTGGGATGAATCCCAATTTGACATAGTAAACAATCCTTTTCATGTGTTAGATTAGTTTTGATGATATTTTGTTGAGTTTTTTTGTAGCTACATTTATAAGGAATATTGGTATTTGATTTCATTTCTTTTGATGTATCTATCTTGCATTGGTATTAGAGTTATAATTCCCTTAGAATATAAGACAGGAAGTGTTCTTAAATATTTTATCAATTGAGATGGTGTTAATTTTTCTTCAAATACATCATAGAATTCATTGGTAAACCTATCTGATCCAGAACTTTTTTAGTGTGATTTCTTGTTCATCTGTTTATTAATACTATTTCTTCACCTTGTTAGATATCTATTGAAGTTTCTTTAATTTATTTCTGAGTCAATTTATGTACTTTGTGCATTTGAGGAATTTATTTATTTTTCTGGATTATTTCAATGGCTTGCATGCAGTTTTTCACTGTACCTTTTATTAGTACATTGTATTCTCACATCATAATTTAGTTCAGAGTGATAGTGACTTGCACATGGAACTTAGTGAGCTTCCCTCTAGCTCCTTCCCTACTCCCTCCCCTTCTCCATACATGATATTGAGATTGGCATTGATATTCTCACATATGTATATAGCATCAATGGAAATGTTTCCTTTATGAATTCTTCCTCCCCTCACCACCAGCCTCCCCTGGACCAATTCCCTCCTTCCTAACTCTAACTGGACTTCTCCTCCATTATCTAAAGTCCATCTTGTATCCCAATTACTCCCTAGCTTGCACATATTAGAGAAAACATATGACCCTTTCCTTTCTGTGACTGGTTAGTCTCACTTAACATAATGTTCTTCAGATCCTTCCATTTTCTTGAAAATGACATAATATTGTTCTTCTTTGTTGCTGAGTAGAATTCCATTGTGTGGATATCCCATTATTTGGTAATCCATTTATCTTCTGAGAGACAAATCCCAGGCAGTGCATTCACTTCATAGGTGAGATTTCAGAGAGATGTCTGAGTCCTTCTCCCTTTTATGGGATAGACTGCTTGAAATTTATGGAAATTCACTACAGTAAGCCTTTTGGTAGTTGCATTGGAACCTTAAGCCAATTTTTTCTGACTTCTTTGTCTCCTATAGTCTGATAATCAAAGTACTACATCAAAAAGCACAATAACCTCTTCATTCCTGAGAAATGAGGTAAGAACAGGGTGAGAAGATTGCAGGAGGTGGGAGGGAAGTCCAAGGGGAGGGATATCTCCATACTTAAGAGCACAACTACTTTTCCATACCTGGGAAGAAAGCTAAGAAAAACAAAGGTGAGAAGATTAAGGGAAAAGGGGTGAGGGAGGAGGGCAAACTCCATAAATGCTAAGATCTCTTCTCTTTGTTCGTCTTTTAAAAACTCAACTGGGTGCCCTTATAGCTTGAGGACAAAGTTCATATTATCCACACACACACTCTCACCAGAATTGTTTGTTGTCATCTACTGAAAAACTCTTCACCTAATTCTCTTGGTTGTTGTTTAAAATTGCAAATATACTTCAGTAGTTGAAAGGTACAAAGTAAATACATATCTTTATTATACTAATGTAAAACAATGCAAAGAAAGCTCAAGGAGGGAAACTCCTATATAGAACATATTTAGGAATCGATTAATCTATTTTTGCATGAATATAGACATTATGTACAATTGAGTTCTAATTTTTTAAATTCAGGACTATAATGTCTTAAATGTGAAAAATCTTTTTAAAATGTTCAGGATGTATAGGAATCAATTAAAATTAAATGTCAAATGTATGAGAGCTAAGATTATTCATTGTATGATTTTTATGAATTATAAAATTAAGTCAAGACTTTTCTGTTTCTTTAGAAACACCCTACTTATCAGTCTCTTAATTAAAATTTTCCATATCTGTACTAATACATGTAACTTTTCATAAGCACTTTAACTTAGAAGATAAATCCAGGTCTTTCCTTCCTATGAGTTATATACAGGAAGTTGAAATAGGGATTGTTTAAAATAGATAATACAAAATTACATTTTAACCATGATAATAATTTATTTCCTAATTATCTATTTCCTATGCAATAATGAATGAGTTGATAAATGTAATAAAGACAATTTTTCTACACCCTCTATTCCACCTTTCCACATATATAGACATATATTCTTATGCCATTAATTTTAATCCATGCTAAAAATTGCATATGGGTTTATGCTGCCACATCAGTTTATTAATGTCCTAGCTTTGATATAATGACTGAGTATAAAAATCACAGAATCTGAGGATAATATGACCAGTAGAACATTATAATAAATTTATTTTCTCAGGTAGTCAACATTTATGCCTCAAACGTAGGTGCAGTCACTTTCATAAAACAAACCCTTTGTGATATAAAGTCACACACAAGCCGGGCGTGGTGGCGCACACTTGTAATCCCAGCATTTGGGAGGCTGAGACCGGAGGATCCGGGTTCGAGGCCAGCCTCAGCTACCTAGTGAGGCACTCCACAACTTAGTGAGACCCTGTTTCAAAATAAAGAATAAAAAATAGGGCTGGGGGTATAGCTCGGAGGTAGAATGCCCCTGAGTTCAATTCCCAGTACCACAAATAATAGTAATAATGATAATAATAATAAAAATAAAAAAATAAATAAATAAAACCTTTCCAGCCGGGTGTGGTGGCGCACGCTTGTAATCCCAGCATTCGGGAGGCTGAGACCGGAGGATCCGGGTTCGAGGACAGCCTCAGCTACCTAGTGAGGCACTCCACAACTTAGCGAGACCCAGTTTCAAAATAAAGAATAAAAAATAGGGCTGGGGGTGTACCTCGGAGGTAGAATGCCTCTGGGTTCAATCTCCAGTACCACAAAAAAATAAATAAATAAAAAATAAAAAATAAAGTCACACACAGATCCCAATACAATAACTAGGAGACTTCAATACTCCTCTCACATCACTAGACCGATCTTCTAAACAAAAGGTCAGTAAAGATGCCTCACACCTAAAGAATACCATAAACCAAATGGACCTATTAGACACATACAGAATATTTCACCCAACTACAGCTAAATTCACATTTTTCTCAGCTGCCCATGGAGACTTCTCCAAAATAGACCATATTCTGGCCACAAAGTGAGCACTGGAAATTAAAAAAAAAAAAGTAATATAATTCCCTGCACCTTTTCAGACTATAATGGAATGAAACTAAGAATCAACTTTAAGAAGACCCAGAGTAACCATGTAAACACATGGAGACTGAACACCACATTGCTGAACAAGGAATGGAAGAAGTAAGCGGAGAAATTTAAAACTTCCTAGAAACAAACAAAATCAGACACACAACATACCAAAACCTCTGGGACACCTTGAAGGTAGTACTAAGAGGAAATTTTATAGCACTGAGTGCCCACATAAGAAAAACAGAAAATCATCAAATAAATAACCTAATAACACAGCTCAAAGCCCTTGAAAATAAGGAAGAGTCTAACCTCAAAGCCAGTAGAAGACGGGAAATAATGAAAATGAGAGCAGACATTAATGAAGTAGAGATTAAAAAAATACAGAAAATCAACAAAACCAAAAGCTGGTCTCTTGAAAAAATAAACAACATAGATAAACCATTAACCAACCTAACAAAAAGAGAGAATCAATACAAATTACCAAAATAAGAGATGAAAAATGTGATATTAATACCGAGAGTGTGGAAATCCAGAAGATCATCAGAAACTACTTTGAAAACTATACTCCAACAAAATGGAAAATCTAGAAGAAACTGACAAATTTCTAGACACATATAACCTTTCTAAATTGAGTCAAGAAGATACAGAAAACTTAACCCTACCAATAGCAATCAAAGAGATAGAAACAGCAATAAAGAGTTTACCATCAAACAAAAGACCAGGGCCAGATGGTTTTTCAAGTGAATTTTATGTAGCATATTTTAAAATCGGGTATTATATTATCTTCAGTTTATTCTTTTTGTTCAAGATTACTATGGCTATTTGGGTTCTTTATAGTTTCATAAAAATTTCAGGATTTTTTTATCACTATGAAGATTGATATTGGTACTTTATAGTGGTATTTGTAGTGAATCTGTAGATTGCTTCAGATAGTATGGACATTTTTTTTTTTTTTTGCGGTACTGGGGATTGAACTCAGGGGTATTCTACCTCTGAGCTACACCCCCAGTCCTATTTTTTATTCTTTATTTTGAAACAGGGTCTCACTAAGTTGTGGAGTGCCTCACTAGGTAGCTGAGGCTGGCCTCGAACCCAGATCCTCTGGTCTCAGCCTCCCGAATGCTGGGATTACAAGCATGTACCACCACGCCCGGATGAGTATGGGCATTTTAATAATATTAACTTTTTCAATTCATGAGCAGTGGATTGTTCCATTTATTTGTATCCTCTTGATTTCTTTTATCAGTTTTACCATAGAGATATTTTATTTCCTTGGTTAAGTTTACTAATAGATACTTTCCATTTGTGGTTATTTTATTTTTGATACTGAGGATTAAACCCAGGAACATTCTACATTCAAGCTACACTCCCAGCCTTTTTTTTTTCCATACTAGAGATTGATCCCAGGGGCATTCTACCTCTGAGCTACACCCCTAGTCTTATTTCTTATTCTTTATTTTGAAACAGGGTCTTACTAAGTTGTGGAGGGTCTCACTAATCAGCTGAGGCTGGCCTCAAACCCGGATCCTCCTGTCTCAGCCCCAAAAGTACTGGGATTACAACATGCATACCACACCCAGCTTCCCAGCCATTTTTATATATTTATTTTGAAATGTAGTCTCACTAAGTTGCTCAGAGTTTCACTATGTTGCTGAAATTGCCCTCAGTCCTGCAATCTTGATGTCTCAACCTCTCAAATACTGGGATTACAGGAATATACCATTATGTCCAGCTTTTTGTGGCTTTTGTAAATGGGGCTGTTCTCTTGATTTTTTCCAGATAACTAGTTCTTGGAATACAAAAACACTTGATTTTAGCATACTAATTTTGCATACTTCAACTTGATGAAACTGATTTATTAATTCAGAGTTTTACAAGAGTCCTTGGAGTTTTCTATAAGAAAACTTAGGGGTTTCTACAGAATCATGTCGCCTGTGATCAAAGAGAGTAAGTATGTCTTAGGGATGTTAGAATAATTAAAATTGTGAATATATGTAAAGGGTTGTCAGTACTTGACTCTCAGAAAGTGTCCCAAAGATTTTTCTTTGCAAATATAAATAGTGAAATGGTTTTGGAGGGATAACAGAGGGCAAGTGAAGACTGTACCTAGAAAATCTTATAAAACTGGTTATGTAGGATTATCTGTGCATCATGCTTCTATTGCTGATAACAAATGAAAATTCTTAGTGACATTCAGCGTATATTTCTGACATACCTGCTATTCCCTGGAATGCAGTTATCTATAATTGGCATGGATTAGTAGCTTTTCTTTAAGTTGTATATCTGGCTGGGCTTGGGACTCTCACTCTGTTGGATCCTATTCCATTCTATTTGTTTCAAACTGGGGGCCTGGCTGATGGTGTAACAGTTCACGCTGAGAAAAATTATTGTTACGGTAAGAGCAATGGTACAAGGGGCTGTATCTTCCTTAAATAAAAGAACTACAGATTGACATCATATCTCTATAATTTCCCATTAGTTCCCTAGAAACTGGACAAGACAAGGGAACAAAGAGAGCAGGCCCAGGTGACTAATGCTCAGATGAACTAGAAAGACACTTTTTCTTTCTCTCATGTGCATTTGGGACTAAGGCAAGTTTGTGCTATGTATAGAAAGTTGTTTTCTTGCATTTTTACCAGAACAGCTATACCTTTTGGATGCTAATCATAGTGGAACAGAGCAAGGTAAGCTGATGTTGCTTCTGTAAACTAACTTATAAATTATCCTCCCTCTGGTGACTGGTGAGGATCAGATCACCATGGAAAGGGAAGTGCTCATAGAAAGGAGAGATGTAGTCAAAAGTGAGATTTATAAATTTATTCTTTATATGTGTGTGTGGTATTAGGGATTGATGTGGAGGCATTCTACCATTGAACTATACTCCAGCCTTGCCAAGTTACCAAAAACTGGCCTTGAATCTGTGATCCACCCAACTAAGTCTCCTAAGAACTGGGATTATAGGCAAAAGTCCCTTTGCCCAGCTCATTTGCTATTGAGACATATCTAGTAAGACCTATGAATATACAAAATTTCTCTCTGAAATGAATAAGCATTGAACTTGCTTTCAATCCGTAGTTATAATTTCAGGTTTTTCTACATTCAAATATTTCCCTTTTGCTAAATCACATGTTTTAATTATGAGAGAAAATTTGGGTGGAAAGAAAATCATTGTAGATTCTTGTAACAGGAGACGAAACTTCAAAAAGAATCCTTTGTTATTTCTATTTACATAAGGCTATGCTATCTTAAGTATAGCTTCAGAAATGAAGAATTAAAATAAATATTCATCTTTAAGAAGAATAAGAAAGAGTGAGGGTATGTGGAGAGTAAAGAAGATTGTATATGTGTAAGTAAATAAGTTTGTTAAGCTTTAAACCTGAACCAAGTTGACTCTCTAAAGAAAAGTGAAGTCAGTTTGTGGGTCTCTGTGCTGAAATCTTCAAAGGAAGGAAGATTTCATTAATAAGGAAGGAAACTTTCATTAATAGTTGGTAAGCAGCTGAAACAAACACATCTACTAGTGTTTTATTTATTTTCTGTATTGCAAGCATATACATTGCAGTTTATCACAATAAAAGCAAAATCTATCATCCTCTACTTAAAGTTATACTTAGAGTATACTCAAATCAACAAGTCTTTTCTTCTGAGTAACTGAATTGGAAATTGCCCTTGATCAGCCAAACCCAAAACAATCTCCTCATTAATCTCCTGAAGATGAACATTTTGCTATCCTTCATCTTCAGACGGAGCCCATCAGTAGCAATGATGGTTTGTGTGTCACATATATCAAGCAGTACTCTTCCACAGATACCCAAAATCTTAGTGAGATTTTTAATAAATAACAAACAATGCATTTCTCTAACTATTTTACACTTGTGGTATATGGTGCTTAACATTAAAATTGTTCTGTGGTTGAACTAGGAATTATGTATTACAAAGAAAATAAGAACGTGAACAAAAAGTTAAGAACAACATGTCAATTGAAATATATTATTTTCATTATTCACATTTATTAATTATACAAATTAATGATTATAACTGTAAAATGTCCATACTTATCTGGAATATATATTTGCATCGTTCATGTCCACCTTCCCCTTTTTCATATCTTATCTTCACCTTTCTTCTTGCCATACCTCTCCCATCCCCTTCTAATTCCCTAATAGTCCTCTTTCAACTTTCACATTGTTTTTTCATTTTAATTGCCTACATGTGAGAGAAAATTTGTGATAGTTACCTTTTTGTTTTGGATTATTTTGCTTAGCATGATGTTCTCTAGTTCCATTTCCTTCAGATATATACCTGAGAGTGGTATAACTCAATCATGTGGTAGTTTTATTTACTTATTTATTTTTCTAGGAACCTCCATGTTGTTTTCCATAGTAACTATATCAATTTACATTCCCCTAAAGAGTATGTAAATGGTCCTTTCTGTCCCACATCCTCTGTCATTTGTTTTTGTTGTTGTTTGGTTGGTTAGTTGTTTTATTTGTTTGAAAATAGCCACTCTGAAGTGAGATAGATTCTCAATGTGGCTCTCTAAATATAATTATTTTAGGAATACATTGAAATTATACATAACAATGAGATTTAGATATATATTCAAGGGCTGTAAAACATAGGGAATGGTAGTGATACTGCTCTGTAGCTTTAAAGGAGATATGTAAGAATATTATTCGTACATTGCAATTATACATCATAGAGAGGCTCAAAATGTTAAAAACATACATAAACAGAGCTCTTTGTGCATTTCCCTTCACACCCCACCCTATTCTACCCTCTTCCCAACATGAGCTAATGAAATTGGTAGTGATAATTTCATATTGCCTTAACATTATTTTAATTATTTATTTCTTCAGTCCTCCTTTTTCATCTTTCTTTCTTACTATCTTCCTTAACCCACTTCAACTACTGTACAGATTTCTCTACATTATTCAAAGTCCTCTTTGTTTCCTATTTTCTCTCCAGCCTCCACAATTGAGAGAAAACACACCCCCTTGATTTTCTGAGGCTCTCTAATCTCATTTGGTTTAATATTCTCAAGTTCCATCCATTTTCCTGCAAATGACAAGTTTGTTCTTCTTTATGGGTGAGTAAAACTTCATTTCGTGTATATACCATATTGTCTTTGTCCATTCATCTGTTGATGAACACTTGGGTTGGTTCCATAATTTGGCAATTGGGAATTGTGTTACTATATAGTTGTATATCACTACAGTATTTTGACTATAATTCTTTTTGAAAAATTCCACCATTTCCTAGTGGCTAAATATATTGAGTATTTTTTCATATATTTATTGGTCATTTGTATTTCTTCTGTTACTAACATAATTTTGATTGGCTAATTATTTTATGATCAATAATTCAAATTCTACATTATTTCTTATACCTAGCATACACACGCACAAAGAAAGCATACACACTTTTCAGAATTTGTGAAAGATGTTATGTCAGCATCATTTTTAGGAATTCTAATTTTACAATATTTTCAATGTACATTGAAAAGGCAGGTATCATTGAGTAGCTAATAGGAAACAGAACAAAACTTTGCATATGGTATAAAGCAGGTAAAAGGCTTTTGACAAAATGATCAGGAGCCATAAGGACCTGAAACCCTGGGACTATATTATAGTCTCCATTCAGAAAATTAGGAAAAGGCCAAGCATGGTGGCATTTGCTTATAATTCTAATACTTAGGAGGCTGAGACAGAAGGATTGCAGGTTTGCAGCCAGCCCCAGCAACTTAATGAGGCCCTCCAACACTTATTGAAACCTTGTTTTAAAAATAAAACTAAAAATGGGGATGAGGATGTATCTGAGAAGTAGAATGCCTCTGAGTTCAATCTCCAGTACCAAAAAAAAAAAAAAAAAGGAAGAAAATAGTGAAAAAACTAATCATGTAAATGTGGTGTCAAACATTTGGGAATATGGAAACATTCATATGATGAACTGTTTTTATTAGTATGTTGGAACTCAGTCTTATTTAATAACTTATAGTTTTCAACTTCATTATTTTTCCATAAACCATTTCTCTCCTCTTCATTACAAAATTCTTAAAGTATAAGTGATTATACTGAAAAAACTTCCACGCAACATCAGAGTACAGCACAATATATAAAATAAGAATCATATCTTTGTAGAGAAACTAAATTCCAATTGTTTGATACACATGACTTGAACTTGAAATCCTTCTGTCTCGCCCTCCCAAGTATTGAGATTGCAGGCATGTGCCACTGCACCCAGTGATTTTTCCTATCTGATCATAAAGCATAATGTAGGTGGTTGAGCTATGGCCATTAAGGTTAAGTTGAATCTTGGTTGTTTAATGCTATGGGCTTCAGAGGGGAAAAATCCTGTTTTTAATTCTTAATAATAAAGTTCAATAGCTGATATTCAAAATAAATCCAAATATTGATTTCAGAGAACTCATTAGAATAATTGCTATATTAAAAGACCAAATTCTTGCAATTTTATAGTGATTACTACTAAAACATATTGCTTTTATAACTAGCTAACAAATAGTGCAGAGATTTTTCAGTCCTACCTCTGAATGTGTACAAGAAAAGAAACCTGGGCTGTGGAGTTCTGGTAAATAATGTGCATAATTAGAATGAAATAGTTAATTCAAAGGATAGTACAGTTTAAATAAAACAGTGACTTTTCTTTTGGAAATTCATTTTTTAGTTGCATGCATCTTTTTTTTTAAATTTCCTCTAAGCATGTGTACCAAACAAGTACTTTTTGAAAGTGACCAATAAAAATGCTGACATGTCTCATTATGGGGCATTACTACTGCTTGAATATCATCCATCACTTTGAATTACTTTGATATAACATGGGCATTTTGATTCATTTTGATGTGACAAGTCACTGAACAATGTCATCTACAAAAGTTTGGAGTAAAAGCTTTTTATCCTAAATCTGCATTTGCATGATATGACATTTAAAAATATATATTTTTAAAATTACCTATCCCACTCACTGGAACATTTAAAATGACAGAGCACATGTTCCATGAATCAGAATGTGTGACTGACAGGGGAGTGGATGTGTTGCTATACCAATAGATTACAGGTACAATATTTTACAGTTGCTGCATCTCTATTCAAAATATTCAAAGGTTCCTGGGTCAGCAGCTTCCTATTTATTCAAATTTATATTGACTAGCTTCAGAAAGCAAATCTGACAAAATGATTAATTAGACTTTATAGCTCATTGGCAGGCTGTAGTTTAATAGAATTAGCAGAGCTCAAGTTCATCTTTAAATACCATTATGATCTTCATATTAAAAATGTCAAATTGCATTCTTCAGTTGTTACAAAAATCCAAGATGACTTATTCCAAACTTATAGTGATGACAATGAAAAACTCAACAGGACACCTTATTTAGTATGCAATGTCCACAGTAATCAAAATGTTTTCAGAAAATTTATTCAGTGAATCAAGGTATATACACCTGCATTTTGTATAAACATTTTCAGAATAACTTACAATAAAGCCAAAAATAATATTTATATCTCATTTGTCTTCCTAAATTGAAAGATTTAATGGAATGATTCAACATTTAAAAGTAAATAAGTTTAAATTTACTTATCATCCTACATGAGTTCTAAAAAGTAGTTGCGATTAAAGCTGTATTTTATATATCAAACAATATTCACAATAATTTCTGAATTGATTTTGGATATGAATTCCCATGCACAAGCTACTTTGACCAAACACATATTGAGATTATTCCTTGTATCTGAATACTAATATTGATTTTATGTCTAAGAGATATCTCAAATTGAACAGATCCAAAACTGAACCCCTAATCTTTTTAACCCCATAATCTACTTCTTCCAAAACCCTCCATATTGCATTTTTCAGTGACCCTGTATTTTTCATTGCTCAAGTCAAACACCTGTGATTCATCTTTCAATCTGTTGTCTTTAACATCCACTTACCCAGTAGTTTCCATTCAGTGGAAAATCTTATCAGCTACACCTTCAAAATATGTATTGAATTGAATAATTTCTTATCACCTCAATTTTTCTCACTCTCCTCTTAACCACCATTTTCCTTCTAAATACTGGTAATAGCTTTCTAACTTTTATTCCTGATTCTACTCCTATTGCCCTACAGAGTACTCCACATAACAATTAGAGCTAATGGAAAGTTAGAACATGACATTCTTCTGCTCAAACTTACTTGACTCAAGGGAAAATTTGAAGTTCTTATAACAGTCTATGTGCTTCCTGTTAATCTTCTCATGCTTCCCCTTTCTATTTCTTTTTAACATTATATTTTACTATTTTCCTTCTCATTTATTCTTTCTAGGCATACTATTAAACTATGCCACCCTCACCATTTGCTCTGCCTGAAATGCTGTCATCTCAGATATTTGATGGGTTACAGCCCATAATATTTCTCATTTTATTGTTTAATATAGTTTTTCTTACTAAAATACACAATTCATGAGAGCAAAGGTTATGGCCTATGTTGTTCACTGGTACATCTCTATTATGGGTAGATATAGAATATTTCTTGAAGAGTTTGATTTTTAAGTGTTCAGGGTTGATGTATTTAAGTTGTGATTATTATAATCTGATCAATGGATAAATACATTGCAATGGATTTACTGGGTGGTAACTTACACAGGTGCAGTGTGGATGAACAGGATGGGCACATGGGAGCGTGGCCTTAGGGACTGTTTTTTTCATTGAATCCTCTTGTTGCTTGTGTTCTCTTGCTTCTGATCTCTATGATATCAGAGCACAGCCCATGTCCTCTTCCTCTCTCTGTTTCCTGCAGTCATGCCTTGTGCTATTCAGACCTGGTTGACATGGACTAAACTCTTTTTTTTGGGGGGGGGGTACTGGGGATTGAACTCAGGGGCATTCTACCTCCGAGCTACACCCCCAGCCCTACTTTTTTTTTATTCTTTATTTTGAAACCGAGTCTCACTAAGTTGCGGAGTGCCTCACTAGGTAGCTGAGGCTGGCCACGAACCCGGATCCTCTGGTCTCAGCCTCTCGAATGCTGGGATTACAAGCGTGTGCCACCATGCCCGGCTTGAACTAAACTCTTAAATCTCCCAAAATCTGCAAACAAATATACATTCCTTCCTCTAAGTTGTGTGGTGAGTTGCCTTGGATTACAGCAGTGAGAATGTTGACTGAGACAATCTTTTTCTTTGTTTGGAGAAGTGTCGGGGGCAGGAAGGCTGATCAGAGTTGGAATTTACACTTTGAGGAAACTCCTCCTCAGCAGCCACAGAGATAATGCAAAAACAGGTTCTATCTGTTATCTTGCTGAGGCCCTTACCTGATAAGGACACGGTCAACCTTGACCAATCATGCAAGCCCACACAAGCTTACCTGATCCCCCTGACCCCACCCCTCACCTCTAGCTATTTAAGCAGCCCCTTCGTTAATAAAAATTGAGGCTTGATCAGAATCCTGTCTTGCCTCCGTTCTTCGCGCCCCTTGTTTGCCTCCTTCATTCCTTTAGGTAAAGCTGCCTCGGTCTCCCGTTCCCAAACCCTACTGGCTGGGACAGAGAAGAATTAATTAAACCAAAGATAATCTTCTAGAATTGAGATTTAAAGTTTTATATTACATCATGTTCTTTTCTTGTACTCACATAAAGCTGGGAATCAAACGTATGAACACATGGATTTTTCTAACTAATCAGGTTACAGTTTTACTCTATATTGGCACTCACTATTCCTCCACGTTCAGTAGAAAAATGTCAAGCTAATTTGGTACTTTCAAGCTCTTGTAACATCTTATTTACCTTTATTCCTCTTCAGGGAAAAGTACATATTTTGTGCATTGACCTTTCAAAACTCCTGTAAGGGAGGGACATTTCAAGTTATACTAAATCAGAAGTAATGGAAAATACTAAAATTTGTCAGATGCTCTACTTTGATATTTGGACTTCTCTCTTGGAACTTCAATAATGCTATAAAATATATTCTTCAGATGAAAGTGACCTTTTGTATCTTTTCTAGCTTGGCCTATTTGTTTCATCAATATCATCTTCCAGGTTCCAAATTAAAATACTATTTTTGAAATGTAAAGGATAATATTTCTATCTTAGTGCTCGTTTTCAGCATCAAAAGTATCTAGCTGCAATTAATTTCATCAATTTTTTAAAATTTAATTGACTTCATCATATGAGTATATAAAAAGTTTACTGAAAATGGAAAAGTAAATCAGCTCTTATTGTGAAAGCTGGATGTGTGGTGCATGCGTATAATTCCAGTACTTTGAAAGGCTGAGACAAGAAGATATCAGGTACTCAGTCAGCTTTAGGAACTTAATAAGGCCCTCTGCAACTTTGTGTAGACTTGTTTTAAAAATAAATAAATAGGGCTGAGGTTGTAGCTCAGAGGTAAAATGTCCTTGAGTTCTATCCCCAGTAACACACACACACACACACACACACACACACACACACACACACACAGAATATCACATGTGATCAAACATGGTTTTATTTATTTATTTATTTATTTTTATTTTTATTTTTTTTGTGGTACTGGGGATTGAACTCAGGGGCATTCTACCTCCAAGCTACACCCCCAGCCCTAATTTTTATTCTTTATTCTGAAACCAAGTCTCACTAAGTTGCGGAGTGCCTCACTAGGTAGCTGGGGCTGGCCACGAACCCGGATCCTCTGGTCTCAGCCTCCCGAATGCTGGGATTACAAGCGTGCGCCACCACACCCGGCTCTCAAACATGGTTTTATTTCTTCCTTCCTTATCAGGAGACTTCTATTTTCTTTTCTTTGTTCACTATGTTACCTAGGAATTTAGTATGATTTGAAGAGGAGTGATGAGAAGGAACAAACTTGCCTTTTTTTATCTTAGTGAGAAAATGTCTAGTTTCTCATTATTAAATTTTGTGTTCACTCTAAGTTTTCTATAGATTTTTTAATAAGCTGAAGTTCTCTTTCATTCCTAGTTTACTGAGTATTTTATCATGAATGTATGTTGAATTTTGTTGAATGTTTTTTCTGCATTTATTGAAAAGATCACATGATTCTTCTTTTTTATGGGATCGAGTATGTTAGTTTATTTCCAAAAATTAATTAGCCTTGGATACTTGGAATTAATACTATGAGGTTGTAGTGTATAATTCTTCTTACATATTTTGGTTTCCATGTTTAATATTTTGTTGAATGTATTAACACCAATGTTAATGAGAGATGTTATTTTGTAGTTTATTTTCTTGTGATTTCTATCTGGTTTTCATTATTAGAGTAATTCTGGCTCCTTAGAAAGATTTACTCTGCTTCTACCTTCTTAATGTGATTGGAGAGAATTACCATACTTTCTTTCTCCAATATTAGTAAAATTCACTTGTGAAACCATCTAAGACTACTGCTTTCTGTCTTGGAAGCTTGTAAGTTATTGATTCAGTTTCTTTGGTACATATAAGAATACAGTCTAATTCAGATAGTCTATTTCTTCTTGTTTGAGTTTTGGCACTTTTTTTTCAAATAATTGATTTAAACTAGGTTGTCAAACTTGTGAGTATAAATATTTTCCTAGTATTTCTTTATTATTCTTTTAATATCCATGGGATGTAGAAATGTTCCTTCTTTGTTTTGGGATATTAGTAATTTGCATCTTATTTTTTTCTGCTAACATGACTAGATGCTTTTCCATTTTACTAATCACTTCATTTCACTAATTTCTTCTTTAATTTTATTATTTCTTTTTTTTTCTCCTTCTTTCTTTGGTTTTAACTTGCTTTTCTTTTTCTTTTTCGTACTAGGAGTTGAAACCAGGGGCATTCTACCTCTGAGCTTCACCCCAAGGACTATTTTTTAAAACTTTGAAACAGGATCTCACTAAGTTGTGGAGGGCCTTGCTACATAGTATCTTCAAGCTTCAATTCTAACTCTCATTCCCTTGCCATTTTCACTACATCTGCAGTTCCTTCTTTTGCTGAAATCTTGAAACCCTCACAGTCATTCATTAGGAGGATTGAAATTAACTTCTAAACTCAAGTGAGTATTGATATTTTGACTACCTTCCATGAATCAAAAATGTTTGCATATGGAGTGGTGAAACATTTCCAGAAGCTTGTCAATTTAATTTACCAAGATTTGTCAAAAGAATAACCACCTGTGACATCTGTAGACTTATAAAACATATTTCTTTAATAATAATACTTGAAAGTCAAGCTTACTCCTTGAAAAACGAATTGCAACATGGATGTGCTAGAGACATGAAAACATTATTAATCTAATTTCATATCTCCGTAAGAGTTCTTGGGTAATTGAGATCATTGTCAATGAGCAATAATATTTTGAAAGTAATCTTTTTTCTGAGGACAAGAGTGGGCTTAAAATATTCAGTGAAATATGCTGTAAATAAATGTGCTATTATTCCGGCTTTGTTTTACTATTTATAGAGCACAATCCAAGCTGATTATTTATAATTATTAAAAATCCTAGGATTTTCACGATGATAAGTTAGCAATGTCTTCCACTTAGTCATCAGCTGCATTAGCCCTTAAGAAAGTCAGACAGTCCTTTGAGACTTTGAAGCCAGGCATTGACTTTTCTCTAGCTATCAAAGTTTGAGATGACATCTTCTTCCAATATAAGGATGTTACATCTACATTGAAAGTGTAGTGTAGTCACCACCCTTGGTTATCTTAATTAGATCTTCAATATAACTTGCTGTAACTTTTATATTAGCACTTCCCTCTTTAGCTTGACATTTTATATTATGGAGGTGACTTCTTTATTTACACTTCATGAAATAATCTCTCAAACTTCCTTTTACTCAGACACTTAAAGACCTTTATAGGATTATCATTTGGCATAATTCCTATTAGTTATGCCTTAGGAAAGAAAGGGACTGAAAAGAGGGACACAGATGGGAGAAGGGCCAGTTAATGAAGCAATCAGAACACATACAACATTTATCTATTAAGTTTACCATCTGGTATGGATGTGATCCCTGTTGCCCCCCCCCCCATTACAATAGGAACACAAATATCAGTTATAGCAGATCTCTGTAACAGATATAATAATAATGAAAAAAAATTAATGTTTCAGTGATTACCAAAACATAACACAGAGACGTGAAGTGAGTGCATGCTAATGGAAAAAACTGATGCCAATGGAATTGATGCAGGGTTGCTACTAAACTTCAATTTGTAAAAAAGAAAAAAAAATGCAGTATGGATGTAGTGCAAAAAAAAAAAAAAAGTTAAGTACAACACAATGAGTTATTCCTGTATACTTCATCCTCTTACTTTTCTTTTCATGAACTTTTGCAATATACATTTATGAATAATCCAAATGTACTCTCAAATAACATTCTACCACTTCACAGACAGAATTAGTGTCTAATAACAGTGAAATAATTTCACTTTTGTCTCCTATTCCTTATGTCATTTATTTTACCCATACAGAAACACCCATATGCAAATATATAAGCATACATAATTAAACATATTATTACTATTATAATTTTGAAGAAATATGAAAGTCGGGCATGGTGGCTCACATTTGTAATCCCAGTACTTGGGAGACTGAGACCAGAGGATCCGGGTTCGCGGTCAGTCTCAGATACTTAGTGAGGCTCTCCGCAATTCAGTGAGATTCGGTTTCAAAATAAAGAATAAAAAGTAGGACTGGGGGTGTAGCTCAAAGGTAGAATGCCCCTGGGTTCAATCTCCAGTGCCACACACACACACACACACACACACACACACACACACACACAAACACACACACACACAAACACACGCACACACACACACACAAAGAAATCTGTAGCTGTTACTTCAAGTAATAATTAGAAAAAGGTTTTACTTTACCTTCTTTTATTTCTTTAGCTATGTATTTCCTTCATTTATTTAGATCTGAATTTCACCATATTCTTTCTCTCTAAAAACATATTTTAATACTTCTCATAATTGCAGGTCTATTAACAACAAATTGCCATTTTTTTGTCTTAAAATCTATTTCTCCTTTTAAAATTTCACAAGGTACAAAATTCTAAGGTTTTGTTTTGTTTCATTTCAAAATATTAAATATTTCTTTCCACTATTTTCTTACTTATAATGCTCCTGAGAATAATTTGATGCATTTCTTATCTTTGTTCTTTAATAAATGAGTATTTTTCTCTGAATTCTTTTAGGATCTTTTATTTATATTTGATTAACTGTAGTTTGAATATAATGTGCCCTAAAGGGATAGATTTTGGTTTCTTTTTTCTTGATTGGTATTCTTTCAGTTTCCTGTATCTGTGTTTTTGTACCTGATATTAATATGGGGAAATTCTAAGTCACTACTGCTCCAAATATTTCTTCTATTGCTGTTTTTCTTTCAGACCATCTTGGTATTTACATTGGGCATATGTTACACACTTTGTAGTTATTCCATTGTCTTATATATTGTTTTCTGAGCATTTTTTTAGTCTTTTTTCTCTTTTGCTTTATAGTTTTTGCAGTTTCTATTGGGATATTCTCAATTTCAGAGATTCTTTACATGGCCAATTCCAGTCTACTAAAAAGTCTTTTGAAAGTGATCACCATTTCTGTTGGAGTCATTTGATACCTAGCAATCATTATTTTTTTCTTAAAATTTTCACCCCTTTAATACATTTCCAATCTGTTCTTGCATGCTATCTACTTTATCCATTAGAGCTCTTAACATACTGATCATAGTTGTTTTAAATTCCTTGTCTGATATTTCCAAAATCCTTATAATATCTGAATTTTGATCAAACACTTATTTTCTCTCTTCAAACTGTGTGATTTTTTTTGGCTTTTAGTATATCTTCTATTTTTATAGCTATGCAAGATATACTGAGTAAAAAGATCTCTTGTAAATAGACCATTAATGATATGTTGATAAGATGTGGCATAATGGTAAATGTTCTGTAGTCCTATGATTAGATCTAGGACTTTTAGTAAGCCTATACCTATCATTTTGAACTTCACAAGTGCTTCTCAATATTTTTACCACCTGAGGTGGGACATGATCTGAAAATACTGTTTCTTCTTCCCTTGAGGAAGGATAGAGAGGGATGTATTTGAGTATATCCATTCCCCTTAACATCTATGCTCTGTCAAATTGCCATCAGGTTAGGATGTAATATATAATTTCTTTCGAGAGTAGTCTATGTTAAGAACAGAGTGTACTGGTTTATTTTGAAATGCTTCTAATTCTCTTCCTCCTGCAATGAGTTCATTTTTCTATTATATTCATTATAAGAACTTGTTAAAGTTCCAGGGAGTAAAATGCATGGGGACCTTCCATCATGGGTCTCCCTTGGCTGTCCAGGCTAAGTCTTTAGGAGCTGGTCAATTACATTTTAGGTTTCTCTGCCATATAACTGGGTGATTTATAAAGAAAAGAAACTTACTTCTTACAGTTCTGGAAGCTGGGAAGTATAAGACTGAGGGTTTGTATATGGGAAGGTCCTCTTTACTGGATTTGAATTTCTACAGTCCCAAGATAAAGCAGGACATCCCAGGAAAGATGGGTGTATAGAAGATACAGAACCCAAACCAGCTTTTAAGACAGACTCACTCTTGAAAAAAAAAAAACATTAACCTATTAATCCACTAATGAGAACAGAGTCTACATGACCTAATTGCCTTTTCAGGGTCCCACCTATTCCTACTTCTTAATTAAAATTCAACATGCATTTTAGTAGAGTCATTCAAACCAAAGCAAATACTATGGGGAAATGAAAGGACTTTAAAGGGATGCATTAGGTCTTTTTACACAATATAAGAGGATAAATTGGTATGTTATTTGAATTGAGAATACATAACTGGAATTTAAGTGGGCATTCAAAAATTTCTGTCATTCTTTCAATGAATATAATAATAATAATAATGATAATAACAACAACAATGATAATATTTCATTATATTGGTGTCATGAACAATAGCCACAAGTTTCTAAGACCAATAAGTCATTTTACCTATAATTTATGTCTTTTCACAACGTCACCAGGTTTATTCAACACTTGAAAGTTAGAGCATGCTGAAACTTAACAGAAAATTCTCTAAGTTAAGCTAGTTTCAGATACTGGGCAGCTGCTTTGCCAAAAGCCAATTAGCTATGAATGAACATCAAAAAATATACTTCACCCTACCAAATCTAACAATTTAGGTTGAATATGTGTATTTGACAATATACATGTCCTATAATTAAAGCACTTCAAATACTTAGCAAATAACAAGCTACAAATAAGCAAGGGGAATAGGAATAACAAACCAAGTCCAGGAATGGAAGAAGAGATTATGAAGTTGGCCCAGGTGCTTAGAAGGCTGGAGTTGCACTAATCCTGTGTCAGCAAGGAGAGCAGGAGCAGTGCAAGTGCCTGGATTGGAGTCATACACATGGCATACTTGTGGCATAAGCAAAACTCAGTGTGCTGGTTGTGGGAAAAGTTGCTCTGTTCTAGGGCTCCTGTGGATGCTGCCAAATGCCTTTGCAAGCTCATTCAGACTTATCAAACCCTACCAGACTCCTGTCAGTAGCCACAAATAAATTGGTGACATAAGCGCATCAGAGCTGAGAAGGCATTTTATGATCCAAGGATCCATTATCAACTGCAGCACAAGCTTGTTGGTCCGAGTCATATGCTGACATGTCTCAACAAGTTGTTTGAGTTTCTGAAGTTGTCTGAGCTATATACTGGCATGTCTGAACAAGTTTTTATGAGTTTCTGAAACTGTTTTATATTCTATGTTCTAGACTACTTGTATCTTATCAAATTACTTACAATATGAATTGATGCTGAATATACATAAGCCACTATATGTAAACATACCTTTCTGATATAAAAGTTAATAAGACATTATTTCTGTGGCCTGAGTGTGTCCCTTGAAAATTCACAGGTTGAAATCTGAACCCCAATGCAATGGCATTTAAAAAGTGGAGACCTTTAAGAGGTGATTAGGATGAAGTCAGAATCTGTATAAAAGTGACCCAAGGAAGCTTGTTTGCTCCTTCTGTCATATAAGTATACATCGAGAAGGCAATATCTTTGGAGAAGAGAATGATTCCTCATGAGATAAGGGAACTACTGCCATACTGTTTTTGGACTTCCCAGCCTCCAGAACTGTAAGCAATAAATTTATGTTGCTTATAAGTTACCCAATCTAAGGTATTTTTATAAAAGCTCTAATGCATCAAGACCATTATCTAATGTTGCATCTGAAGCAGGTTTCAATGAAATGCAAAGAGCTCAGAAGAGTGCCTTCTCAGTTAAATTATTTTCACTTACATCATCATATTTTTAGTGTGTATGCATGTGTATTAATGGAAGGTTCTGAAAATGAGAAAGCCATCTTTGCATTTCCCTATGTTTTAATACAAAGAATTGTCTCCTGACTTAGATTCTTATCAACTGATAGCCTTAGCTTCATTGCTATGTAAGATGGTGGAAGAAATGATTTATTACATTCTGTCATTCTTTCTAGAGAAAAATAATCTTCTTCCTCAGTATTAAAGTGGCTGTCAGGCAAATCAATCAACCATAATTCATGTCATAAGACTGTCTTATGTTGTTAATAAGGCATTCTATAATAAGGAGTTTTTATGTGTTGTATTTATAGACAGTGGAAAAAGTATAATGTGCTGCTTAAGAAAGGAATACAGTACCTATCATTTCTGATGATATTATAACTTAAACTTTTTAGCTTTATGGCTTTCTTTGTAAATAGGGATTTCAATACACCTTGTATATTACACTGATTTTAGAAATTGAGTTAAGAAGCTTTAGAAATACACTTCAATAAAAGAAAACTACAATATTTTAAAAATACAAAGACATTTATACTATGCTGTATCTTTGATATTGTCTTATAGAATACAGTGTCTTTATTATGGGCTTTTATTTCTTGAAGATACTTATGGAACATATACAACTTGTTAAAAATTGAAAACTGCTACATCTTAATACTTATCACATAAAAATAATTACTAATAATTTTATAGACTATATGATGTTAAAAATTGTAAAAAATTTGAGGAGGAAGATACCACAGCATATCACTTTCTATAGGAATACCAAACTTATTTCAAATAGAGACACTTGTCTGGTTAGATATTCAATGGTGTGTATAATTTAAATAATCTATGTATACATCCAAGCCAACTATAACACATTACCTCCACATTACCAGTAGTAAAGAATGATATTTACTACAGAATTGAAATGTTTATTAGCATGATTGAATAATGACTTATTTTAGGGTCATCATATTCAGTTTGATAACTGAAAAATGTATGTCTTAAGAGCATAGAAATAGAAGCATTAAGAATCTTGTAGGAGCCGGGTGTGGTGGCACACACTTGTAATCCCAGCATTTGGGAGGCTGAAACCGGAGGATCCGGGTTCGCAGCTAGCCTCAGCTACCTAGTGAGGCACTCCGCAACTTAGTGAGACCCGGTTTCAAAATAAATAATAAAAAATAGGAGCCGGGCATGGTGGCGCACACTTGTAATCCCAGCATTCGGGAGGCTGAGACCGGAGGATCCGGGTTCGTGGCCAGCCTCAGCTACCTAGTGAGGCACTCTGTAACTTAGTGAGACTCGGTTTCAAAATAAAGAATAAAAAAATAGGGCTGGGGGTATAGCTTGGAGGTAGAACGCCCCTGAGTTCAATCCCCAGTACCACAAAAATAAATAAATTAAAAAGAATAAAAAATAGGGCTGAGGGTATAGCTCAGAGGTAGAATGCCCCTGAGTTCAATCCCCAGTACTGCAAAGAAAAAAGAAAAAAGAATCTTGTAGGAAATGGATAAGAAATTCCCTCTTCTATTATCTGGAATTCTGGTAATACTTTCTTGAATATATGTATCAAGTGTTTAATTCTGAAGGCACTAATTTGATAGGTATATTTGATAATTTTCAATGTGTGGCCTGTTAGTATTTTGATAATCCAAAAAGGAAGGGAGAGATATTGCGATCCTTGGTTCAAAAAATAATGAAAGGATCTAAATTTGCAAAATATAGGACATAAGCAAAATACCTTTTGGAATTTGTAGGCATACTATTTCAAACAGTGACACCATAAATGATGTATTATATTGATAGTTAAACTTTTTCTTCATTTGTTGTTATCTAGTTTCATTGCTAAGGTCAGATGAATAAACTTTGAAAAGTGACTGGATGAATCTTATTTATTAAGTAATAATTTCTATCTGTAAGATAAATATACCTAATAATGGTCCAAATATAACCTAACTTTATGATCTTTAGAAAACATTGTGAACATGATGCGCTGTTTGGTACTATATAATTTAGATATTTCTGTAACATGTTGCATATTTATATACAGTTCACCAGAATATTTTTCATTTTAGCTTGCTTCTATCTTTGAATTCCACAAACAGCGTTCTTGTCCTCAGAGAGTCATTCAACAGGAGTTTGAGTTTTTAAAAAGTCAGTTAGGTTGTTAGATTACTTACTAGGATAGACTGGTGAGTTATTTCATGTCCTTATGGCACTGAATTAGATTCTAAAGTACAACCTTTACAATCTATCACTTTTTCTGATCTTTTAAGTGCCATTGATATCATCCAGGAAATTTCAATCACCACAGTAAGGATGGGTTTTGGGAATTATTGATGTCTATAATATGGTAATATGCCAAGGCAACAATGTCATTTTTGTGTGGCTCCCAGTTTGTGTAGGTATTAAAGGAAATGAAATGGGAGATAAAACAGTCAAAAGGCTTTGTAAAATCTTTCAGGAGTATTAAATATTTAATGATTCTAAAGGGACTATAATTTATTACAGAAAAGCACAGAAGCCAAACGATAAAAATTAATGAGGGTTAAGAAGATGTAAATAAATACAAAGAATTACAAATGTATTACATTTATCAACTTCATTTCTTAAAATATCAAGAATTATTCTTTGTATGTGGATCCAAATATTGTTTCTTCTGAATTTCTATGCTACAGGCTTCTTTGTGATCATATTTTTTTTCTAATTAAAACTGCATGGACATGTGTTCAGGTAGTGTATTATTTTCTTTTGCCAACAGATGAAAATGTAATCATGAACTCACATCAAGATTTAATAGTATAAATAGCAACTTTAAACAATAAAGGGATTTTAAATTTAATTAATAATTGCCATTATAGTTACATAGTTCTCAGGATATTATCGACTGAAAAATGCTAATCTTTTTAGCAATGCTCATCTACATAGAAACTAAAAAGAATTAAATATACTTATTTCACAGAAATCATAAAGTTACTAAAGTATATAAAATTAAAAATATACTATGTCCTCTTAGAGGATAGTATATTATTCTTTATAGATGTAATAAATTAATGAAATAAATGTAAATAGATGTAATAAATACATGAAGAATGTTCAACAGCATTAGTAGTCAGGGAGATGCAAATCAAAACTACACTGAGATTTCATCTAACCCCAATTAGAATGGCAATCATCAAGAAAAAACAATAAATGCTGGTGAGGATGTGGAGAAATAGGAACTCTGATACACTGTTGGAGAGACTGCAAATTAGTGCAACCAATTTTGCAAAACATTGTGGAGAATCCTCAGAACAATGTGAATGAATCTACCATATGATCCACCTATACCATGCCTACATATCTTTCTGAAGGAATTGAAATAAAAATATTATAGTGATACACACATATCCATATTTATAGCAGCACAATTCACAATAGTCAAATTATGGAACCAAGCTAGGTGTCCATCAATGGATGAATGGATTACAAAATTAAGGGATATACACACAGTGGAATTCTACTCAACAATAAAGAAGAACAAAAATATGTCATTTGCAGGAATGTGAAAGGGCCTGGAGAACATTATGTGAAGTGAGATTAGCCAGGCACAGAGAGTGAAGAGTCATATGTTTTATATGTGGAAATTAGGTAGTGATTGAGATACAAGAAAGAATTGAGATAATGGATCAGAAATTCCAGTGGACCAAGGGAGTTTGTCTTGGGGAAGGTTGGGTAGGGGGAGAGGGAAAACTAATGAAGGCCACACATTGAGAATATCAATGTCAGAATACACATGTGAGAAAACCAATGCCAATCTCAATATCGTGTATGAGGAATGGGGGAGTGAGGAGGTAGCCAGGGAAAAACTCACTATAATGCATCAATAAAATCTAAAAATTCAATCTCACTCTTTTGCATGTGAATATACAATTTTCTCAACACCACTTATTGGAGAGAGTATAATTTCTCTATTGTGTATTCTTGGCATTCTTATCAATATTAGTTAATTTTACATGCATGGGATTATTTTTGAGCTCTTGGTTCTTTCAAATCTTCTAGATACATATTTTTTTAGGCAAATACTATATTGATTTAATTACTATAGCTTAGTAATGTAGTTTGAAATCAGAAAGAGTGATCCCTTTAATTTGGTCTCCTTTCTTCAGATTGTTTGGCAATTTGGCCTCTTTTTGTAATTTTTTATGAATTCATATTTATTTTTCTCTTCTTTATTTATTTTTATTTATTTATTTTTTTCTGTACTGGGGATGGAACCTGGGGGCATTCTACCTCCGAGCTACAGTCCCAGCCCTATTTTTTATTCTTTATTTTGAAACAGAGTCTCACGAAGTTGCCCTCGGAGGGCCTCACTAAGCAGCTGAGGCTGGCCGTGAACCCGGATCCTCCAGTCTCAGCCTCCTAAATGCTGGGATTACAAGCATGCGCCACCATGCCCGGCTTCTGGCTGTTTTTAAATATACAATACATTATTGTTAGTTATCTCCCCTCTACTGTGCAATTGAACACCAAAATTTATTCCTTCTATATAACAATAGCATTGTCCTGATTAACCATCATCTCCCCATTTTACTTCCCTTATTCTCCCTAGTTCTCTATTGAGATGATCATAATGATTTTTGTCCTTTATTCTGTTTATATGGTTTAGCAAACTCTTTGACTTAAATATGTTGAATCATTATTGCAGCCGGGGACAAATACCACTTAATCATGGTGAATGTCTTTTTAATGTGATATCAAATAGTATTTTCTGGTATTTTGTTAAAGAATTTTTAACCTATGATCATCAGAGATATTGACTTGAAATTTTCTTTTCTGGTAGTGCCCTTATCTAGTTTTGGCATAAAGTTAATGATGGCCTCATAATAAATTATTCTTAAAAATATCACTCCATGATCTCATTTCTGAAAGTGGAATCCAAAAAAGTTTGAACTCTTAGAATTTGAGGATAGAATGGTGATTACCAGAGACTAGGGAAAGTAGAGGAGAGAGGAATCAGGAGAGGTTGGTCATCAAGAACAAAGTTGCAGTAAGATAAAAACAAGAATTCTGGTGTTGTATTACACAGCAGAAAGAATATAGTTAAAAAATAACATATTGAATATCTCTATAGAGGAAGAGACAATTCAGAATAACTGAACATAAGCAAATGATAAAAGACAAAGGTAGGCCTGGCGTGGTGGTGCACAGTTGTAATCCCAGCATTTGGGAGGCTGAGACTGGAGGATCCAGGTTCTCGGCCAGCCTCAGCTACCTCGTGAGGCACTCCGCAACTTAGTGAGACCCTGTTTCAAAATAAAGAATAAAAAATAGGGCTGGGGGTATAGCTCGGAGGTAGAATGCCCCTGAGTTCAATCCCCAGTACCGCAAAAAAAAAAAAAAAAAGTCAAAGATGGTGATTATGCTAATTACACAGATTTGTCATTGCCAAATATATACATGAATCAAAATATAACATTGTACCTCATAAAATATGCGATTATAATATGTCAGTAAGAAAACTAAAATGTATGGCTTTCTTCTTATTTCTAGTCTTACAAATAAGAAATGTGGGAGCTGCCATTCTAAGAAGTAAAGAGATGAACCAATTGAAAAAAGTAAAAATTTTTCTTAGATTCATTAGTAAAGTTAGGTCATAGGTCAAATAGTTAACCATACTAAAAAATGCAGGTTATGAAAAGGCAAAATAAACATGGTTTGAAAACACAGATCAAGCAGCTGGGCGTGGTGGTGCACGCTTGTAATCCCAGCATTCGGGAGGCTGAGACCAGAGGATCCGGATTCGCGGCCAGCCTCAGCTACCTAGTGAGGCACTCCGCAACTTAGTGAGACCCGGTTTCAAAATAAAGAATAAAAAATAGGGCTGGGGGTATAGCTTGGAGGTAGAATGCCCCTGAGTTCAATCCTCAGTACCGCAAAAAACAAGCAAACAAACAAACAAAAAACACAGATCAAATATGTGGTTCATTATTATTATTATCTTAAATTCTACTCCATTGACCATTGATATATTTGAGTAATATATTGCCAATTTTCACACACACACACACACACACACACACACACACACACACGGAAAAGATAAATTCCTTGGTAATTTCCAATGTGATTCCACTGATATTTAGTTACGTTATATATGACAGTATGCTTTGTCATTAATCATCTTTCACATTGTATTTTCTCACTTAATGATTTTTGTTAATTGGTTAAATGTTTAGGTGGTCTCAAATTGTTTATAAATGTTGTTTGATGAATAGCAAGGATAAGTTTTTTCATAATTTTATTTACATTTGGTTTTCTATATTACAGTAATGTATATATTAAACTTTTGCATTGTTTTGTAAATTCTTAGTGCTTTTTATCTCCATAACTGTGATTTTTCTATATATAACTTGCTAATTGTCATGTGACATGTTTTTCTAATTTGTTTATTATCTTTTAATTTTCTGAAGTCATGATATACAGAATATTTTATTATGTTTTTATTTTTAAAATAACATTGCTGTTAGAAAACTGAAAACATATGCAGGAAAATGGAAATAAATCCCACTTTCTCACCCTGCACAAGAGTCAATTCCAGGTGGATCAGAGACCTGGAAGTCAGGCTAGAGACCTTGCAGCTACTTGAAGAGGGCATAGGCCCAACACTTCAACACATAGGCACAGGTCAAAACTTTCTCAACAGGACCTCAAAAGCACAAGCAACTCAAAGGAAGTTCAATATGTAGGATTACACTAAACTAAAGAGCTTCTGTGCAGCAAAGGAAACTATCAAGAACCTCAACAGAGAACCCACAGAGTGGGAGAAAATCTTTGCCAGCTACTCATCTGACAGAGGACTCTTATCTAGGATATACAGAGAACTCAAGAAACTCACAGCTAAGAAAACAAATAACACAATCAAGAAATGGGAAAAGGATCTAAATAGACACTTCACAAAAGAGGAAATACAAATGGCCAATAAATGTATGAGGAAATGTTCCACATCATTAGCAGTCAGAGAGATGCAAATCAAAACTACCTTGAGATTTCACCTAACTCCAATCAGAATGGCAACTATCAAGAACACAAACAACAACAAATGCTGGTGAGGGTGTGGAGAAGTAGGAATCCTAATACATTGTTGGTGGGATTGCAAATTAGTGCAACCACTTTGGAAAACAGTATGGAGGATCCTCAGACGAATGGGAATGATCCTACCATATGATCCAGCAATACCTCTACTGGGTATCTACCCAAAAGAAAGGAAACCAAACTATCAGACCAACGCATGTGTATCTATGTTTATAGCTGCACAGTTTACAATTGCC
>PVLC010016133.1:0-36071 GCA_004027655.1 Graphiurus murinus
GCTCAGCTCCCTTAATTTAGAAATATATTACTTTTATAATGACTGGCCAGAACTTGCATTATCTCTGCAATTTTCCTCAATGTTGAAGTTTTAAATTTTATCTAAAATAGGATTAATTCACAGTAAGTTGGATGTTTCACTTTTAATAAATAAACTTTTAAAAGATTTATTTTCATTTTATTGGTTAAGAAATTGCTATTACTGACATATCTTAGGTGTCCAAAGACAATGATATGAAAGTACTGTGGGAAAAAAATTTGATTGTTTTTAAGTATAACACACTTTTAATTTTCAATTTTAGAACACATTGTCAGTTTAATGCTATACTATAAATATATGTGGCTTAGAAACAAGTTTTTTTGTTATGTAAATATAACTTTTACATTGTACCTGTGAATATACATATATTTTCCTGGTGCAATTAGATGAATATTTGAAAGTCCAGTTAATGAGCCAGTTTTCCATATGTTTGTTGAATATTTAAAATGGCCAGTTGTATGGTATAGTTTTGTGTTTATATTTTTTTTTTTTGGTGCATTGTAATCATACAATCGTGATAAAGTTCAGGGTTATAGAGGCATATATGCCCACGCACTTGGTGAGCCCTCTCCAATATTCACCTCACTCCCTCTCTTTAAATAAATTGTAGAAGCAGAGTTATTAAATATATACAGAGTTATGTTCCACTAGCCAGTTATTTATTCTCTAGTTCCTGATACTGTGCAACCCTATCAGTATATGTAGCAATACCTCGTGAAAAAAAAGTACTATTTTATTTGGAGTATCCAAAGATGTCCTCTGTTTAGTTTTACAATTTGCAGCTGAAATGGCAACTAGAATTACCAAGAAGACCTAAAACTGAAAAATAACCTCACTGGGCAAAGTCTGCTATATTTGTTGAATATTGCTTTTATAGAAGTATCCTCTTTGCATTGACTGCAATAACCAATTTTTAATAAAGCTGAGGAGTGCCTAGCAAAAAGAAAAAAAAATGTACAGTTGTATGTATAAGCATCAAACATATGCAGGATGTAGACAATATTAAACATTTTATGTTAAATTGTTTACCAGTTAGGATGGATAGGGAAAAGAAAAAGTATTTTTTATGAAATACATAATTGCATATTATTTATATTTATAATTTTGTTTCCTTCTTTTTCCCTCTGAGATTATACTGATTGGTGCAAGCCAAGAGTTTGCAAGCTGCTGTAGTACGTCAAGTAATGGTAAACTGAAGAACATCCACAGAGTAAAATTCATCAGGAACCAGCTCATTAAACAAAAATGTCTTTGAGTTGTTGGGACTGTGAAATGTTTAATGGCTGAACACAGGAGAGTTAAATGGGCCTGAGCAGGAAAAGAAATATTTTCAGGAAATTACTCTTCACACAAATTGGGGTAAAATTGCCCCTCATGTGCCTAGAGGGCATGGAGAATGCTGAGGGTATCAGAAATAATGCAGCCAACTTTGAAAAGACAGATTAAGATGAAGAGACAGTTCTGTAATTCTGTTAAAGTTGCCCTTCACCATTTCAAAGAAAATGTTGAAGAGAAGCCACATCTTCTACAGAAACAATCTGATAGAGACCCACTATGTAAAGCCTCCTTTAAAAAAATTTTAGCAGTTACACAAGCAAAAGCATTTCTTCGAATGAGTGAAGAGGCCTGACAGCAATACACAGAATCTCAGGGCAAGATGCCTTGTAATATACAAAGTGGAATGCAAATCCTGGAGGAGAAATAACACAAACTAATTCTCCTATACCAGCTTCTAAGCACTTTTCATATATTAGCATCACCTAGGACAATTTCAAAAAGTAACAGTAATCATACCTCACACAACACAAATTCAATTATAATTCCCAGGCAATTCTAATAAGCCATCTGGTTTACTGCACATTTAATTGGCCAAAATTTATTATGAGTTTTTTAAGGCACATTTGGATAGGTACATGAGGTAATACATTATAGTCATTGCTAAATATATATGTAAATATATATAATTGATAATTATGTATATAATTATATATTTGTGAATATATAATTATAAATGCATAATTTATACATTTATAAATCTATATCATTGAAAAATCACAGTGAATGAGATCACCAGGAACATACCCATAATCTAACAAAATGAAGCTTATTCATCTGTATCCAGAGCACCACACTTTACAGTGATCCTCAGAGTGCCTGAATATGAAGGAGTTAGGAAGGACATGCTCCAGAGTTTGAGACTGTGCTGGGAGAATTGAGGGTAGTTTAAGGAGTGAGGGTGTATACTGTAATAAATGCCTTCTGGAAACAAGGGTAATTGATGAGTAGTTTTACTCATTTTTATCTAGAAGATGAAGTAGTACACAGTAGTAGATGTATTACTTATAAACAAGTAGGAGTCACAGATCTATGAGAGAGAATATGGGGATATTTTTGAGGCAGAGCAATGTCCTTTTCTATGGCCTGGAAATGAGACCAGATTTACCTTATATTAATGTGCTCAAATATTTGATGCTATATGCAATTTTTGTTGCGTTAAGTTCAACAGTCTAACATTGACCTATAAGCTAACAGTACCTTTCACCCTCATATGCTTACATTATATAATAAAATATGTAATATTATTTTGGCATGTATCAGTCATCTTAAAAAAATCTTACTATGTTTCAGTAGAGTTTGGATTAAACATATATTCCAAGTTTCACATATATGTACAGCCTGAGATAGATCCTGTTTGAGTTTATCATATGGAACATTGATAAATAAGAAAAAAGATTTCTCACAGAATGCTTTAACATGACTTATGTTCTCTACATATTATGAGTTTGTTATATTTTCACTGAGTACAACATATGACATTAATTTCTTTTATAGGCTTAAAACAAAGTCTTAAGTCACAATATTTATAGTAAGTATGCATCTGCATATACACATTTGAAAATCAAAGAGGAAAATGATGTGTTTCCTAATTTCTGGATCATGACAATCATCTGGTCACAGAAGAACATAATATATAATTCAAGTTTGAAGGTAAAAGGCATTTTTTAATGTAAAACTGATCCAATATTGGCTGTATGAAAAGAAACAGGTAAAAAGATGGGGGAGGGTGATATGCTCACCTCTGGAAATCAACCAACTTAGATGATATGGATGAGAGTAGTGCCTAAATATTTATTCTTCATAAGACTTAATAACTCTTATCTTGTGAAGTTAAGATGTCTTCTAAATATCATAAAAAATAAGCCCAAACATATATAAATAATAATATACCACTAGTCTCTCAGTCCCACCAACGGTATATAAAAGTTTCTATTTTCCCACATCCTCTCTAGCATTTATTATTGTTTTTAACCTTGATGATTCTAACTGGAGTTAGATAGAATCTCAGTGTCATTTTGATTTTGCATCTTTCTGATTGGTAATGATGCTGAACATTTTTACATTTTTATTGGCCATTTATATTTCTTCCTTTGAGATGTGCATATTCAGTTCAATTGCCCATTAGTTGTTTTTTAGTGTTAAGCTTTTCAAGTTCTTTGTGTATTCTAGATATTAACCTTCTATGAAGAAGTTTTTTAAGAAACAAAGGCAAGTCAGGGTGAAAATTAAATCTATATGACAAACACTTTAGCAGTTTTGGAAAATCATCATGAAGTTAAATCTGGAAAGGTAGATAGTCACTGACTTTCCAGATTTTATGATTTCCAGTCATTCTCATCAGTTCTAGAGAAATAATTGCTCCTTAAAAATTGTTAAGTCAGAGCCGGGCGTGGTGGCGCACGCTTGTAATCCCAGCATTCGGGAGGCTGAGACCGGAGGATCCGGGTTCGCGGCCAGCCTCAGCTACCTAGTGAGGCACTCCGCAACTTAGTGAGACTCGGTTTCAAAATAAAGAATAAAAAATAGGACTAGGGGTATAGCTCGGAGGTAGAACGCCCCTGAGTTCAATCCCCAGTACCGAAAAAAAAAAAATTGTTAAGTCAGAAATTTCAGATTAAAGTCAAGGAATGTCAAAGTAAAATTAGGATTTGCAATGTTATGCCAGTAGCAGTTGTTATACGAGTTTCAGAGAAGTAAAATTGAAGGTAACTTCCAAAACAGTGACCACTACAATTATCCAGAGAAAGAATGTATGTAAGACAGACTTAAACATAGGGGAGGAGCAATGGAAATATGGAGGATTTGATAAATGGCAGAAAAATTAAATGAAGTGAAATAAAAATGTGTTGCATGTTATTAGAGAGAGGATGAAAATGGAATTACTCTTCTGTTTCTGATTTGCATGCAGAGGAGGGAGGTGTCATTAACTACAATTGAAAATGCAGCAGGAGCAAAGTTGAGAAGAGGTAGAAAGATAAAGACATGAATAAATTAAATCAGATCTTTTTCAAGAGAAAGCTCAGTGGAAATGCAATTTGAGAATTGATCAATGTATGAAATTTTGGCTATATGAATGATGACATACTGGAGAGAGAAGGAAAAACGATTAAAGAATTATGAAAGTCATCAGCACTGAAAGATTAGGCAAAGTAAAAGGAAAAAAATATGAAAGACAGAGCAGAGAGGGTCATGGAGATGAGAAAACAAAAAGCATTTGGTGTTTCCTGAACAAACAAGAAGATACTCAGAGGCAGAGGGTGGACCAGAGAATGAAATGGAACAGGCAGTAAGTACAGGGAGACAGTTAAGAAATCTGGGATATAGCCATGGAAGATCATTTTACATACTTACTAGAATATTTTAGTGGAATATAGAAGAGAAAAACAGATTGCAGTGGGTGGAAAGAGCAAATATGTGAGAAACACAAGACAAGACAGGAAATATGTCCTCATGTTAAAAAAAAATCAAACACACACACACACACACACACACACACACACACACACATACACACACCAAAACTTTTTCTCTGAAGAAAACTAGGGTGACATAATAAGGGAACCTTATGTTTGAGAAAGAGGTTTTTAAAAATTTTTTATACAACAAGAGATTTTCTATTTTCATTCATCAATTAGATAAATCTAACTTAATATCTAACATGTAGCATAAATACATGTGTGTGTACATATATATGTGCATTATTATATGCCCAGCTAAGTTATACTGATGTTTTGAATCATGTCTAAATTAGTAGCAGCTTTTGAATTTCAATTTATAATTTTAAGTTTTTTTAATAATACAATGCCATACTAACATCAATTATTGTTTAAATTTTGGTAAATAAATATTTGTTAATAAATAACTTAGCTGGGCATGGTGGTACACACCAGTTTTTGGAAGGCCAAGAGAGGAGAATCAGGTTTTAGGACAAACTGCTATAACTTTGTGAGACCCTGTTTCAAAATAAAAAATAAAATGCAATTTTAGTTCCTTGATTCATCATGACTAGTGTTTTTCGAATATTTCTTATGTTGAACATAGCTGGTGATTTCATATCATACCAATATTTCATAGAAAGTGGATCAACAATCCCTTTCTTCTTGTCTCCCTTTTTGCTGCCTTTAGAAAGGGGCTTGTACTTGACAATCATCATGGTGATATTCAGAGGGCCAAAAGCTCTAAAATTGCATCTAATAGCCTTAAGGGTCATGTATTTGATATGAGCCTTGCTGATCTGTGTAATGATGAAGTTGAATTTAGGAAATTCAAGATAATTACTGAGGATGTTCAGGGCAAAAGTTACTTGCCTAACTTCCATGGCATTGATCTTAAACACAATAAAATGTGTTCCAAAGTCAAAAAATGAAGCTCCTGTTGATGTCAAGATTACTGATGGTTATTTGCTGCATCTATTCTGCATTGGTTTTGCTAAAAAAATAAAATAAAACAAGACAGACCTCAGACTCAGCACCAACAGGTCCACCAAATCTCTAAGAAGATGATGAAAATCATGACCTGGGAAGTACAGACAAATGATTTAAATGAAGCGGTCAATAAATTTATTCCAGACAATTTTGGGAAAAACATATGAAAAAGTTGCCAGTCTATCATTTTCATTAGAAAATTAAAATGCTAAAGAAGCTTAAGTTTGAATTGATAAAACTCATGGGGCTTCATGGTGAAGTTAATAGTTCTGGAAAAGCTACCGGGGATGAGCTAAAGTCCAGTGAGCTGATGGTTATGAACCACCAATCCATGAATCTGTTTAAACTTCTGATTTTTAATAGTGACAAATAAAAGGTCATGCTAAAAAATGATGACAAAAAGTGATATTTAAAAAATGAAGAATAAAAATAAAGGGGAAGGGAGCATAGCTCAGTGGTAGAGAATTCCTGGTTCAATCCTCAGTAACAGATACACAAAAAAGTCTGCACAACATAAAAGTATTTATAAATGATTCACTTTTAATGAATGATTCATTTTTTTAAATGTGCTTTTATCAGTGCATTATCATCTCACATCATATTGTTAATCATGTTGACATTTAAATACATGTGCACAGCATTTGTTGCTCCTACCATCACCTCCCTGTCTCCCCCCTTTCCATACAGAGCTCTGAGACTTATATTGGGATTTTAACATATGTACACAGAGTCAATGTTAGTGTTTCCAACAATGAACCTCAATCTTCCCCCTCTTCTTCCCTGGCTCCACTGAGGTTTCTCCTCCATTATCTGCAGTCCCTCTTGTATCCCAGTTACTCCCTGGCTAGCTTGTTATTAAAGAAAACATATGTCCCTTCACATTCTGTGACTGGCTTATCTCACTTAACATAATGTTCTCCAGGTCCTTCCATTTTCCTGCAAATGACATTATTTTATTCTTCTTTATTGCTGAGTAGAATTCCATTGTGTATATTTCTCATAGTTTTGTGATCCATTCATCTGTTGATGAACACCTGGATTGATTCCATAATATGGCTATTGTGAATATTTCTGCTCTAATTTTAATTATTTCTTGCCTTCCACTGCCTTTAGGATTAGGATGTTCCTTTTTTTTCTAAGTAATTGAGGTGTGTCATTAAATGATTTACTTGGTAACTTTATATTTTTCTTATGTAGGCATTCAGTGCTAAATTTCTCTCTTAACATCACCTTTAAATTGTCCCACAGATTTTGGTGTATTGTGTCTCTATTTTCATTTAATTCCAGGAATTTTTTATTTCTTCCCTTATTCCTCTTCTGATCCAGTCCTCATCAAGAATGTATCATTCAGTCTCCATGTATTTATGTAATTTCTTTTGATCTTCCTGTTGTTGATTTCTACTTTCATTCTATTGTGATTTGAAAAGATGCATGGAATTATATTGCAACTTTTGGCTTTGCTGGTTCTTTATTTGTGGCCCAGGATGTGGTCTATTTTGGAGAATGTTCCATGGGCAGCTAAGAAGAATTCAGCTGTTTCTGGTTGAAATATCGTGTACATAACTATTAGGTCCATTTGGTGTATGATGTTCTTTAGGTCTAATGAGTCTTTACTCATCTTTTGTCTGGAAGCTTGATCTAGTGGCATGAGTGATGTGTTGAAGTCTCCCAATATTGTTGTATTTTGGTCTATTAGAGACCTAATGTCCCAGAGAGTTTGCTTTATAAATGTGGGTGCACTCACATTTGGGGCATAAATGTTTACTATCATTATATCTTCTTGCTGGATTGTTCCTAATATTAATAAGAACTAACTCACTTTGTGTCTTCTTTTGTGTATTAGCTTAGAGTATGTTTTGATAGATATAAGCATTGCTACCCCTGCTGTTTTCAGTCTCAATTTGCATAGTGTATATTTTTCCATCCTTTCACCTTTAGTGTATGGATATCTTTGGCTGTAAGGTGAGTTTCTTGCAAGCAGCATGTAGTTGGATTATATTTTTTAATCCACATTGTCAGTCTATGTCTTTTAATTGGAGAATTAAAACCTTTGATGTTCAGTGTTATTATTGAAATATGATTTTTGTTTCCTTTTATTTTTCATTCTATGTTGTGTTTGATGTAGTATTATTTCTCCTTTGCTTAGTTGCCCACCTGGTAGAGTTTAGCTCTTCTCTGGTTCTGGAATTCGCTTCTTTTTTCTTCTTGATGGCTTATTTCTTTAAGTATTTTCCCTAGTGCTGGCTTGGTAGCCATTAATTTTTTAAGATTCTGCTTATCTTGGAATGTTCATATCTTCATCAATTTTGAATGATATCTTTGCTGGATATATCAGTCTTGGTTGGAAGTTGTTGTCTTTCTGGGCATGGATTACTTCATACAAGTTCCTTCTGGCATTCAAGACTTGGGTTGTGAAGTCTAGAGTGATTTTTATTGTTTTGCCCCTGAACGTAAACTGTTCTTTTGTTCTCGCTACTTTTAAGATTCTTTTCTTTACCTCTATGTTAGTCATTTTGATTACTACATGACATGGGGATGTCCTTCTTTGATCTTGTTCTAATGGTGTTCTGTATGTCTCCTGTGCATGGATATCCAAGTCTTATTCTATGTTTGGAAAATTCTCTGAAATTATTTCTCTGAAGAGATTTCTGATACCCTTGGTCTGTGCTTCTCAACCTTCTTCAATGTCTTTTGTCCATAAGTTTGAATGTTTTATATTGTCTTATATTCATTGAATGTATAGGTTGTGTTGTTCTAATGTCTTGCTTTTGGTTTCAAATGAACTATCTTCCAGGAGTGATACCTTGTTTTCCATGTGGTCTAGCCTTCCAGAGTTGGCTTCTATTGCTGTCTTTAATTTATTTATTGACTTCTTCATTTTATTCAGAGCCTCTTTCTGGTTCTTTTTTAAAGCCTCAATTTCCTCTTTCATTTTCTGAACACTTTCTTTGAGATTTTTCATCATATTGAATATCAAAATTTGGAATGCTCCTTGCATTCTTGCAGATCAGTATTTGTGATACTCATTGTTGTTGAGTTTTGGGGGTTTATTATTTCCTCACTATTCCTTGTTTTCATATTTTCAGAATTCTTGAGTTTGTGTTTCTGTTATCTTGGCATCTTCTTGTTCTTTGTGTATGAGTCCTGTGTTTATTTGTTATCCTTTTATTAAAAAGTCTATGCTGGTGGTACATCTTCACCTCTACCAATCTGACTCAAACAATCAGTTTTTTCCCCATAGCCTCTTTAACTAGATATAGTTCTTAGTGCAAGCAAACAGGAGTGTCTGATTGGCTACAGGCCACTGTGTTCTCCTGGCCCAAATTCCGCCTGGCTCAAGACTCTGATGTTCTATTCAAAGCCTACAGCCTGCTGGTTGGGACTTAATGCACCCCAGAGACAGCTGCTTCTCTGCTGATTGTAAGTCTGTAATACTGCAGAGTACCTCTGTGATCTGTGGGCTTAGGCTCAGCAAAGCCAGCAATTACTATGTTTCAAATTTATGGCTTGGCTTGCTGAGCTTTGATGGCCCCTGGAAGACCACTCCAGATCTACTTGCTATGGTCATGTGAGGTACATACATGCATGTCAGGTACAAACTCTGCTGGAAGGGAGAGTATTGAATTCCCAGCTTGGGCTGGGATCAAGTCATACCCAAGGGCCCCTGGGCTCTTAGTGCAGTCTGGTCCAGATGGTGCTGTTGCCACATTCTGCCCTAGGCCCAAGGTCTGGCAAGGAGATATTCTACATTCCAGGCCAGAGGCTTGTGTGGCTCTGTTCCTTAGCCCCAGGGAAACCACCCCTGTCCTGGGGTGCCATACTCCCAGGGACCCTTGCTGGCCTCCAGTGCTTGTGCTGGTGCTTATAGCACCCAAACATGACCAAGCACAAATTTACTGCTTTCAGAACCTGCAACTCGGTAGGCTGAGTTATTTTCCCCAGACACCAGGGAAAGATGTGCCATGGTGATACATACATAGGGACCTTACCAGGACTTCTCAAACTGCTGACTGCAGTTCCTTCCCATCTGCCTCTAGGGGCTATCTACTAAATCATGTTTCTGCTATATCTGATAGTAGTTGCCACTCCCACTTCTGCAGGGGTGATATGCAGTCTCAGGCCCCCACAAGTCTATTTCCTTACCATGCAAGTCCCTGTGTCCAGGTATGGCTGTTTCCCACTGGGATGGCTGGGTAACTCACAGTCCTGATTGGTGCTATTTGTTGCTCTGGATCCCTGCTGCAAGTGATCTGTTTAATGCATTCATGGTCTCTGGATCCAACTGGGTCTCTGTCGAGTGTGGAGCAAAATTCTAACTGTTTTCACTGATAGTCTGTAGTCACCGGCCTCAGGAAAACACAGTTTCTTCCTGGAGGTCTCTGGAAGCCATGGTGTCTGTCAGCAGCTGCCAGCTCCAGCACTGCCTGGCTAAGGTGGCACCAGCACCACCAGGCTCTGTTCCCCAAGTGGGACATGTGGAAGCCTTATACAGTCCTCTGCTTTTTTTATTTTTTATTTTTTTTTTTTAGTTCTGATTCTGTCACTTTTCAATTTTAGTTTTTTTGTTGAGGTTTTTGTTTTGTTTCTGATTTTCTGTGGAAGTAGTTTACTTCCTTGCTGTCATTCTCTGGAGGTCACAGTGCTAGCAGTCCTGGTGTGGTCAGGCAAGATGGTGCTGCCCGGGCCCCTAGGCCACAGCCATTCCCCAGGGGAGGTACACAGGGTATTTTGCTGTCCTCTGTTCTGTCTTCTGGCTTTGTTTCTGTTGTCTTTCAATTTTTTGATGCCTTGTTTAAATTTTTGCTGCTTTTTTCTCTTGTCAAGATGCTGTCTTCATGGCAATTCAGTTTTGGGTGTCAGCAGGACTGAGATGTGTAACTTCCCTCAGTCGCTCATTCATTTGATCAGGTTTTGGGAATACAACATATTTCTTCTTCTGGAATTAGTGCCTATTCTGGCTCTTTAGCATATATTAGAAATTGACAGCTCATTAACACCTCATTAGAAATGCTGTTAACTGTGCAAAAGAAATACATTCTGCACAGTATGTATTGAAATTTGGGCTTGGTTCAGTATTTCAAGAATATAAAATATCTGCCTTACAATTAATGAAAAAGCACACACATGTATGGCTAAAAATGACCAAAAAATCCATAGTGCGCGATGTAGTTCAGAAGATACCTGCAAGTTACATATTTTGTTTTTTTACATTTATTCTGCCAATTTATATCAGCTGTCAATCTCCAGTTCCCATCAAAATGCATACATTAACCATTCATTCCAGATTCTCAACTATAAAATAATTTTATTTAAACACTGGCAACTATTTGAAATTATGAGTCAATAGACAAAACCAAATTAATTTTATAAATGAACATGTGAAAGTCAGATACTAAAGTACTTTTAGTGCTCATTTTGGCAACACATATATTAAAATTGGAATGATACAGAGAAGATAAGCATGGCCCCTGCACAAGCATAGCATGTAAATTTATGAGTGTTCCATAATTTTTATCTTTAAGTTTTATCATTGCCAGTATATACAGAAAGAGAATAAAATATAAGTTTATGAGCATAAAAATGAATAAAACATTTTTAAATTAAAAAGTGACCCTAAAGTTAAAAAGAAACTTCAGACTCATTAGATTTTTAACCTAAGAGAATTAAGTATTAGTCTAGACTGTGAGGTAGATAAACTATAGCCTAGGGGCCAAATTCAGCCCTTTGTATATTTCTGTAGATAAAAATTTTATTGGAAAACAGCCATATTCATTTGTTCATTTCAAAATTACCTATAACTGTTTTTTTTTTTTTTTTTTTTTTTGTGACACTGGGGGTTGAACTCAGGGGCGTTCTACCTCCGAGCTATACCCCCAGCCCTATTTTTTATTCTTTATTTTGAAACCGGGTCTCACTAAGTTGCGGAGGGCCTCACTAGTTAGCTGAGGCTGGCCGCGAACCCGGATCCTCCGGTCTCAGCCTCCCGAATGCTGGGATTACAAGCGTGCGCCACCATGCCCGGCACCTATAACTGTTTTTATACTACAATGATAGACACAAGGCAAAGCCTAAGGTCTACAAACCTTAACATGTTTACTCTTTGGTCTTCATTATTTAACTGTTCCCTGGTATAAGCTGAAAATCTTTGGCTTTAAGTATACTGCAGGTAAATGACAGTGTGGTTTATATACCTAGACTGTAATTCTTGTTTTCACTTTCTCTGTTATTGTTAGCATGGGTAAGGTTTCACTTTGAAATTGAGATATGCAGTGTACTTATAAAGGATAGGTATCATTTCTGTTTTGAACCCATAGACTTGAAGAATCTTAGAAATTTAAAATCATGCTGTGTACTTAAAGATTGTTCTCATTTCACATTTCTCATTTTGTTTGAACTCTAGAAATATTTGGAGGATATCTACATTTCTAGTTCAATAATTTTTATCTTGTTTTAGTCACTTATCCACACATGTGATCAATATTCTGTATGGAAAATAGTTCATCATAAGGCACCTTTCTTTTCTGTCATCTAGGCTTTTAAATGTCTGTTGGCTCTTCTACTTCAAGGTCATTTACAAAGATTGATACCTCACTTTGTTTTCCCTATAATACTCTGTAGGAAAGAAATCTCTGCAAGCCCCATTGATCAGTTCTCACTCTAACTTTCCTGTCTTGGTTTTCCTGAGAATACCTATGAATCTGCTTGGGAATGAAGAACAGAAGGCCCCTTCAATAGGACATTAATGCCTTATCATCTTTTAGTTTCCTTATGCTTGCTGCAATCTTTTTTTTTTTTTTTAAAAAAGCCCATTTCCCAAACCACATTGACCCCATGCATTAAATCATGCCCAGGAGTTCCTCCCTTTATAAGATAATGACCTTCATGAAAGAATCTCATAAAAAGAGCACATGTTATACAACTTGCTTGTTGAATAAAGGTGAAAGAAATAAATGTAAACAAATCTGAGAAACAAAAATAATTCTGTTAATATTTCTGAGAGAATATTCCACTATAATGGTCTTGCTGTTGTTATCTGAATCTTAATAAAATATTAACTTTATATATTAATATATTTTGCTACCATATGATTTATCACAATAGACTAAGTTAGAGCAAGGCAACACTTAGTAGTAGTATGGGTCAGTGTAGTAAAGTTTGATATTATTTCAACATAAGTGCTGCAAATTAGTGTGGGCATCTGTTCAAGTTAGTTAGGGCTTCACTATGATGGAGGATCTACCATTTTGAGATCCACTCTCTGAAACATGAGTTATTTTTCATCTTCCTCTTCCATCAAGTAAAGGGAAAAGAAACTGGATTACAATTCAGACACTTTTCTTTGACTCAAGCAGGATGAGGAAATATTATTGTAGCTCAGTTACTATTCTCTGGATTTAGCCAAAAATCCCACTTAACTGTACATGGTCAGAAAGTGAGTCATCTAAGTCCAAAAATTTGAAATGTGTAATGAGATCTAGAGAGCATATACTAGAATTTTTAACAAGGAAAATACAATTTGATGGTAAAGTTCTAATTCTTTCAAACTTTGGTGTAAGAATTCTCAAGGAGTATATTTTCAACCATTTGATAAAACATATCACAGTTCAAGAGAAAGTTCTTAAGAAAAAAAGAATAAGAGAAAAAAACTTTGTCTGGTAAGAAGTGGGTAAAAATATTTTTCTCATTCTAAAGGAAACAATTGAAGGGTCACCCAGGCATTTCCCTCCAAAGTGTTTCACATATAGCCTCAAAAGACCTATGAAATTGAATTTATTTTCTAATATCATAATTGTGATAAAATACACATAGCAGAAAATGTTTCATCTTAGACTTTTCAAAAACACATTTCAGTGTTATTAAATGCATTTTTAATGTTCCGCAGCCATCACTAGCATCTACCCCCAGATCTCTTTCATTTTACAAAACTGAAACTCTGTAGCCCTTCAACAATACTGCCTCTTCCTTTCTTCCTTAGCACTGGAAATCCCCATTCTACTTAGTATCTCCATGATATTGACTACTCTAAGTACCCTGTCTCAGTGAAATCACACAATATTTATCTTTTCATGATACCTCAACATATTGTCCTCAAGGGTCCTTTATTTTTAAGATTGAATAATATTATTTGTATATATAAGTGATATTTTGTTTTGTTTTGATTCATCAATTAATGGACACTTTGCTTCTATGTCATAGCTACTGGGAATACTACAGCTATGAAGATGGTAACACCACTATCTCTTTGAGACCTTGCCTTTTATTCATATATGAATCATGTAATTCTGGTTTTGATTATTTTAAATTGACCATACAGTTATCTTCAACAGTTGTATCATTTCAGATTCCAATAAACAGTACAAAAGTAGTCTGATTATTCCATTACTCACCAATTTTTATTTTCATTTTTATAGTATTTATCCCAATAGGTAGAAATGGAGTCTTGTTATGGTTTTGATTTGCAATTCCCTAACAATTCATGATTTCACCATTATTTTATATGCTTATCAGGTATGTGTATATCTTCTTTGAAGAAATGCCTACTTGAGTTATTTGCCCAGTTTTGAACAGGGCTTTTGTGTTTTTTTTTTTTAGTTTTAGGAATTCTTAATTCTGGATATTAGTTCTTTATCTGATAAATGACTTGTAAATATTTTTTTCTTATTCTATGCACTGCCCCCTTATATGTTTCATGGACATTTAGGGTATGTCTAAGAAATCATTACCAAATCCAATACTATGAAGCTTTTCCCCTGTGTTTTCTTCTAAGAGATTTATAGTTCAGGTTGTTATATTTAGATATATGATTCATTTTGAGTGAACTTGTATGTATAGCATTAGTTAAGTGGCTACATTATCCTTTTGAATGTGGACATTCTGCATAGAAAAGATTGCCCTTGCCCTTTACCCTTTGAACAGTTTTGGTTCCCCTGTCAAAAATTATCTGACATTTGTGTGTGTGTTTTTTTGTTTTTTGTTTTTTGTTTTTTTTGTTTTTGCCACTCCAGTTTGTTCCATTGGTCTTTCTTCTTTGCCACTACATTTACAATGTTTGGGTTATTGTAGTTTCGAATTTTGAAATCAGAAAGTATGCATTCTCTAGCTATTGTCTTCTATTTAAAGGTTGTTTTTGCTATTCAAATACTCTTAAAATTCCAGGTAAGTTTTAGAATGGGCATTTCTATTTCTGAAAAAATATCATTAGTCTTTTGATAGTCATTGTGTTGAATCTGTAGAAGCTCATATCAATTATATGTGTAAGTTTAATTTAATTTGAGATCAATACTTTGAAGAATAGAACAAAAATTAAAGATTAAAAAGAAAAATAGTATAATTACTTTATTTTAATACAATGCAATAATTAATAACCCATTTAAGAAAATCAGAAATATCCATACATTATTTTTATTGATTGTTTATAACTAGAGAATATAATAATGACTTTTGCAGAACAAACAATTTTATATATGCTAGAAAATTGAAAGTATCTGTTATAAGTATGGGCAAATCTGTAATTATATACAATAGTTCTATCAGTCACAAGTCTATCACAATGTGGGAAAAAGAAAACTATTTAGTTGGATGGAAGATGTAAAGCAAAATAGCTTTGAGTCAGCAAACAGGCTATGTGGCTGCAAAGTCCTGATTCACTTCCTTTCATTAGTTCCCCCTATCAAATATAGTGAGGTTTAAATTACCATCTTCAAAGTTTAATTTATTTTCTTAGTCAAGCAGTTAACCACATTTATAGAGGTCTGACTCTTCTAGGAAGGAAAAGTGCTGATAGTAGCACCAATATAAGAGAACAAGGATAAAAAGAAATGTAAAAGTCTATTTAAAATGCTAATAGAAGTTTATTCAAAAAAATTTATGTGATTATCATTTAATTTTAACAAAATATTGCATTTTAAGTGCTACATATCAATTTAGTTTAATCATAATTTTTCCTTTTTAATTTACTTAATCCCAACTCAAAACTTTATAATCTTATTTATGTAGATTTATGCCTAGTGTTGGGAAAAACAGGGAATATATTTGCCTGTAAGAAGATGCCAACTGTGGAAAAACAGACAAATAATTGAATTTATTTTATACTATTTGTATACCATTTGCATATATATTATGCATGGATATAAAAATTAACTTGGAATTTGAAGATTAGTTACAGGTCATTTAATTCAGATCCTCATCTAATACAAGAATTCTTCTCTATAATACATCTCTTGGAGTTACCTAAATCTGTGCTTACTTGTTTCTGGCAAAAGAAAATATGCAAAATCATGACACATGCCTCTAATGACTTCATAGATGGTTTTCTTGGACTGGGCTGCCTAGATTTCTGTGTAGGAGGGGAGTACCCTTGGAATCAACTTCTGTAAGAGAGTGAAGGAAGGATGACACAGAGGAAGGAATTAAACTTCAATGTCATTGCACAAGGGCCTCTGCCAATGTGCCCACAAGCTTTGGAGCTAGAATGGCCTTCAGAATTACTTTGCCTTCAGTAAGAGAAGTTCATTCTATAAAGCAATCATTGGAAATTGGATTCTTCTCAGGAGGTCCAATGAACCCCATGTAGGCTGAAATTTTTGGAAAACAAGTTAGCTGTCTACTTTTAGAACATCTAGTTGTTGGGGCAATGGATATTTTCATCATAATGGGTAGATCTGGGCAACCTGGCTAAGATTCTTTTCAGCTCAATTTTTATCCATTCAGATCTTTTGAGAATAAAACTTTCAAAAAACTCAATAGTATTCTGATTGATCTTTCTTGGAAATACTTTTAAAACATCTAATGAAAGAAGTTATATCTTCCAACTACCTGCCTCCTCTCTGTAACAAGAACAGAAGTATCAACTGATATTTGTAGACTCTCTCAACTACTTCTCATTCAAGATTTTTTTCTAACATAGAAAAGCACATCTATAGATCAATTATCAAGAAGTTAACTTCATTTTTATTTAGAATTTTATTCATGTAATGTAATTATATACCACAGTGAGATTCAAAGTGATACATTCATATATGCACACAACATTCTTTTGGTATATATACATCTGTATTCCAACCTGCTTATCCCTCCTCCCTCCCTGTACATACTGGTGAGATTAGTAGTGACAACTTATTTATTGGCGCACTATGCTCTATTATGATCATGGCAACTATAATCTGTTTAATGTAAAATTTGCCCCAAGGAGGTCCAAAAGATGTCCTGAAAGGTCATCTGAAGCACCATGTCTCCCCTCCATGCTCCCAAATGTTAATAGCAGTCAAATGTCCTGTTGATCACTGTTACTTTTTTTCTCGTGGCTTCCTACACAAGGAGTCTGAACTAAACAAATAGCTGTCATCACCTAATGTTAGCTGGTGTATTGTTTAATCCCTTGATGTGTTCATTCCTCTTGAATATGAAATATTTTAAATCACAGAATTGTGATCAGAAATATACATTCCTTAAGTGGATATCTAGGTGTGGTGTTAAGCAGAGACAGTCCTACATTTTTACCAATGAGATCTCAGACACACGTTTTTTTACCTGTGGAGCACAGAATAATACAGCTATTGATGTGGAATACAGAATGAATCCTGGAGCATGGCACCCCATTCTAGTAGTATCAACCCCAAATTATCATTCAGTTCCATCCTCAGAGACCATGCTAATGTTCTGTCCTGCCAGCACCTTCTGGGTAACAGAATATTTGATATGATTAGTTTCTTAGTTCCTTTGTGTTTCTATATGAAGATACTCAAGGTTAAACAATTTATAAAGAATAAAAATTTATTTCTCATAGTTCTGGAAGCTTAACTGTTTCAGTCAAGATTCTTAATGTTTGGCATATGATACCAGTGTTTTCTAGTTCCAAAATAGCACCTTCAATGTTACATCTTTTTTTTTTTTTTTTTTTTTTTTTTTTTTTTTTTTTTTTTTTTTTTTTGTGTGTGTGTGTGTGTGTGTGGTACTGGGGATTGAACTCAGGGGCATTCTACCTCCGAGCTATACCCCCAGCCCTATTTTTTATTCTTTATTTTTGAAACTGAGTCTCACTAAGTTGTGGAGTGCCTCACTAGGTAGATGAGGCTGTCCGCGAACCTGGATCCTCCAGTCTCAGCCTCCCGAATGCTGGGATTACAAGCGTGCGCCACCACGCCCGGCTCTCAATGTTACATCTTTACATGGGAGAGTAAGACAGAAGGGCCAAATGGTCTGGGTGGTTCCCTTTATCCCTTTAATAAGGTACTAATCCCACTCTTGAGGACAGAATCTTCATGACCTGATTGCCTCTTTAGTCCCACCTCTTAATACCTTTGCAGTGAGGACAAAGTTTTAATACAAGGCTGGGGATATAACTCCGCAGTAGAGTACTTGCCTAGCATGCAGGAGGTGCTAGGTTCAATCCCTGGTACCATAAAAATAGTTTCAACATACGAATTTTGGAAGTCACATTTAGACCATAGCACCAGTGTCTCTCACTGCCATGTGTCCACTTCCATTGCAGTGAGTGGGGCATCTTGGTCCGATGAGATATTGTAATAGCTTTCCTTTCAGGAAGTCAAACAATTCATAAGCACTCTGATAGTGCTGCTGACTGAGAGCCTGACAGCAGTGCAAGATAGCCTATGCCAGAAGCACAATGTGCATACCAGTTAAGGTACCAAGGCTTGAGGAGCCCAAGAGTTGCAGTTCTAAAAGAAATTTCCCTTCAGCATGGAAGGGATGGTCTCTGCTGTAGGCAGTTTGAATATCAGCAACAGTAAGAACTGGATGCAATGCTGATTGAGTCCCAGACCACAGGCTCCACATGGACTCTATATCCATGCTACCATTCTTACTCCACTATTTCAGGAATTGTGCCAGGGTAAAAGCTGATGTACTGATGTTAAGGGGTGCCTAGTAGAGTCATGCTGTTTTCTGAGTATTTATTGCCTTTCCGATGGTGGTACATAATATAAAATTCAAAGAGTCTTATAATATGTAAAATCCACCCACAAGAAATTCCTTCAGACTTCCTTGTCCCTAATATTACAGTTCTTCCACTTCCCAGACTTTAATCAGCTAGCCAAGACATTTATGCATCTTCATGTAAATATTTCCCCTGGCTACTTCTCTTTTTACCAGCAAGGGACATTATCCAAAATCCTGACATCTGGGAGCACTGTTCCTCATCATTGTCTTTCAGGGTCACACAGAGATTGGTGCAAGGGGCATCAATTTTCAACTTGTACTCACTAAGTCAAACTACCCCTTTTATCTCTTAAATCAGCTAAGCATATAGTTTAGTCATCTTCCAATGGATGAGCTGAGTGCAATAATGCAAGAGAAGCCACCTCAGGGTCAGACCTACTTGCTTGTAAAGTTTCTTTGAGAATTTAGAACATGCTTGTTTTCAATCCTGAGTACACCACTTCTATGAAAAGATGGGATCTGGTTGGACCAGGGCCTTGTGGCTTTGGCAAATCCCACCCTAAACAGACTGGACTGACTGCACCTGTAGTCAGGTGCTTTTCTTCTTCCAAGACTGACTGGGACTCCAGTATCTATTTTTGGATCAGTGTAATTTAGTTGTCATGTATCTGCTCTAGGGCCCTTTCTGCTCTGGGACTCACTAAAGCTGGCACTCTGGCATGTCACTGAGAATGTGTTGAATCTATGATGAGTTTCTCTGTGATGTTTCCATTTTCTCTAGCACAGTGTGAACTGCTTTGATAGACACAGTGTCCTCAGACAACCCTCAACATCAGGAAAATAGTTTGTGAGTGCTCAGATATGACTTCAGATATTCACTCTCTTCCCTGCATTTTTTGACCATTTCTTCCACTGTTTTCCAAGGAAATTCTCTCACTTAGTGTTAGCTATTACTTTATCCAAGATTCCAAGGATCATGCAAATTATGTGAAAGGACAATTTCTTAGGGTTTTGCCAGAGTGTTAAAACCTATATCATAAAAGTGTAAGACAATATTCATAAATTCTTTCTTACAAAGCATTTTATTCCTCTTTCCATATTTCGGTCCCTCAGAATCCAGTCCTATATTCATTCTCTGGGCTCCTAATTATACATATTGGATAGTTATTACTTATTTAGCTTTACTTTTATGTGTTTTTCTTGGTGCATTATAGTCTCAAATCATAATGTAAATCATGTTGACAGAGTGGTGTGTTGAAGTCTCCAAATATTATTGTATTAGAGTTTATTTGAGACTTGATGTCCTGAAGAGATTGTTTTTCAAAAGTGGGTGCACCCAAATTTGAAGCATCAATGTTTACTATCATTATATCATCTTGTTGAATTGTTACTTTTATTAACAAGAAGCAGCCTGCTTTGTCTTTTCTGATGTGTCTTAGCTTAAAGTGTGTGTTTTTGTTGTTTTTTTTTTTTTTTTTTTCCAGATATACGCATTGCTACCCCTGCTTGTTTCAGTTTCCATTTGCATGGTATATCTTTTTCCATCCTTTCACCTTCACCTTCAGTATATCTTTGGCTGTAAGGTTATTTTCTTGCAAGCAGCATATAGTTGGATTTTGTTTTTTAATTCACAGTGCCAGTCTATGTCTTTCAATGGGGGAATTGAGATCTTTGACATTCAGTGCTATTATTGAGATATGGTTTTTGTTTCCTGTCATTTTGAGTTCCATTTTCAGTTTCTGCTGTGTCTTATTGTAGACACCACCCTCAACTCTACAGAGGTGATTTTGCTGACTCACAGACCTAGGAAGTCTGTTGCCATGCAAGTCCCTGTGACCATACAGGGTGGTCTCCCACTGGGACATCTTTTTTTTTTTTTTTTTTTTTGCAGTACTGGGGATGGAATATGTGGACATTCTACCTCTGAGCTACAGCCCCAGCCCCTATTTTTTATTCTTTATTTTAAAACAAGGTCTCACTAAGTTGCAGAGGGCCTCCCTAAGCAGCGGATGCTGGCAGCAAACCCAGATCCTCCAGTCTCAGCCTCCCAAATGCTGGGATTACAAGCATGCACCACCAACCCTGGCTCCACTGGGACATCTTGTTAAATTACAAATTATGTTCTTAGCACTGCTTGGGTCCATGCAGGCAGAGATGGGTTCAGCTGCAGCCACAGGATCTAGCTAGACAATCTAGGTAGTTGGGTCTTTGTCGAGTATGGAGAGAAAAGTTGACCGCTTTTGATGATGGTCTATATTCACTGGCATCACAAGAATTTTGCTGGATGTCTCTGGGAACTGTGATATAGGCATGGCATGGCCAAGATGGAGCCGCTGCTGCTGCTCTCCACTCACCAGGCAAGATGTGGGAGGTTCTTTAGAGACCTCTGCTCTCTCTTCTGCCTCCAATTTTGTCATTTTGACTGATGTTGTTTTATTGAATTTTGGCTGTTATTTTTCCTTGCCAAGAGGCAGTCATCCCGTTGGTTTAGTTCCAAGTCATAAAGTACCTGAAACATGCTGTCTCTCTATATTCTGCCCTCTTTAATCCTTTGGCTAATGTTTTTAGAGATGCTGCCAACACCTTCAGCATTTGAGGGGATGAGTACCTGAGTAAGGGATGTGCTTGTTGGAACATATGTTTTTATTCTAATATTCCAATATACTTACTTACATTTTCCATAACTTTTTGTAACATATTGTCTCTAACACACACACACACACACACACACACACACACACACACACACACACCCCACATCATGGCCTTGACTACAACCTAAATCAACCACAGAACTGATTGGCAATCTTATACCACCTGCTTCCATATCTCTGCCATCACAATTTCAAATCTTGTTTTTTTCTACTAGGGGTTTCTGATGCATCTTTCTAACACAATCTTTTTATTGGGTACAATCATAGGCACCTAATTATACATGATTTTAGATTTAATACTAGAGAATTCTTGGATTTTGTTTTTTAATTCACATTGCCAGTCTATGTCTTTCAATGGGGGAATTGAGATCTTTGACATTCAGTGCTACTATTGAGATATGGTTTTTGTTTCCTGTCATTTTGAGTTCCATTTTCAGTTTCTGCTGTGTCTGATTGTAGACACCAGTAAACCCATGAGCTACTATAATTTTTTAAATGCTATTTTTAAACACTGTTTTGTACCCTAGTGATTTATCATCCCAAAATTAGAAATGGAGTGCATGTATAGAATCGGTAAAGTATTAAAGTAGAAGAGTAGTTAAGAACATTTAATATATATGATATTTTCTTGGACTCAGCAGAATTTTGGAGTCTCAGAGCATATATATCTTGAAAGAGTTAAATCCTTTTTTTAAAAAAAAATTAAGAACATTTGCATTAACAGAAGACATTGTGTTTAACAGTTCACAAGCTTCTGCTGTTTTTATACTCTCTGAAGGCTGTATCATCTTTTAATGTCAATGCAGTTGGTTGCCATAGAAATTATAATGATGTCACTCACTATTTAAGTCTAGAAATAAACAGCAGGAACAGATGGGTATTTGAGAATGATGGGCAGAGATTTAATGCAAATTTTCTTGGAAACAAAGAACAGCAAGTTAAAATCGTATCAAAAATAAAACAATCTTTTGCCACATTAGAAATTAGGATGTGTCTCCATAGTTAACAATTTAAGTTGCTGAGTTGGGATCAAGAACACAAAAGCAGAAAAAGCAGGGAAGGTATTCTCACAGAGAAAAGGCTGAGACAGTATCTAGGTAGAAACTGGATCAAGGTGACAAGATACATACACAAATACCCCAAAATCCCAAGCAGGTGTGAGACTGAAGCAGATTAGAGAGAAATACAATCTTAACCTCAAAAACATCTGGGTGATATTTTTAAAAGTTAAAAAAGAAATTTAAAGTGAGTAATGTGTCTGAGAACATAACAGAAATATGTTCTATTCCAAGTAGGCAAGTATTGTATGTAACTCTAAAATTGCTTTCAAAATATATTGTTAAAATTGCAGCACCATTTACATATAAAATATTTATAAGTATGTCTAAGTTGAATATACTGAAAAATTCTCTCACATGTAATATTCTTAAATTGCTCAACATATAACAATTAAAGTACTGTGAGCACAAGCTGGGTGCAGGCACAATGATATATGCTTGTAACACCATTACTTGAGAAGACGAGACAGAAAGATTGCAGATTTGAGCCCAGCCTAAGCAACTTAGTGAGACTCTAAAGAACTTAGTAAGACCTTGTTTCAAAATTTAAAAATCAAAAAGATTGAAAGTATACTCCAGAGGTAGAATTCCCCTGGGTACAACCCCCACTGCCCTAAAAAAAGGGGAAAAAAAAGACACAACTTTGGGCATAAGTATAAAGGAGTTATGCAAAAATAAAACCAGCCAAATTGGAGAAAAAAGCAATCCAAAAACTATTAAGACTATTATTTTTCCATATTCTTTACATAATAGTTATTAAATGCCTAACTATCCCATATCCTCTCTTATCCCTCTTACAATAAAAACTTGATAATTTACTAATTAAATATTTTCTATCCAGTTTGCAGTAGTTCATACATATGAAAGAATTTGCATATTGAGAAAGTTATAAAAACATGTCATAGTTTTTAATTTGTATGTGTTTAGAGTTAAAATTAATATTTTAGCCTCCCAAGAAAATGAAAATTGAATTTAAGCACAGGATATACCTCTTAATACATAAAAATTCTCTTATGTGAAAGGAAGAGGCTATGATTAGATTATTAAATTTTATCTGTTTCTTCCTTGACAATGATCTGATAATAGAGGGTCAGTTTTACATGGTAAGGAAATATAGAGTGTCTTTCAGATGTAACAAAAGTTAGGATAATGTAGCTGCTGAGCATCTTGATATATAATTTTGATGATTAAATAATTATACAGAACACATACAAAATATTAGGCAATGATATTCAAAATGCCAGAATAAGATTTTGAAGATTATTGCTTAGTTATAATTTTTGAATATTTCACAAAACAGAAAAGATATTCATCTGTCTGTCTGGAAGGTTATCAATGACATCTTCCTTAGATTTTTTAAAGATTATGAAATTGTCAGGTTGTATCTCTTGTGGACTTTCAATGTCTTCCATTAAGTGTTCTTCTCCCTTAACAATTTTTAAATTTCACTAACATAGTTGTTGATTGATTTGTAAACTGTTTTTTTTTAAATTAATATGTAGCATTTGCAGTTTCTCATTTACTCTTCCTCTTTCTCCATTTCTTTTCCTTCCCTTTCTTCTTTCCTTCCTTCTTTCTTTCCTTCCTTCCTTCCTTCCTTCCTTCCTTCCTTCCTTCCTTCCTTCTTTCCTATTTTCTTCCTTTATTTCCCTTGACATTTTTTCATACATCTATTGGTGCACTATAGTCTTACAATATAATGTAGTTCTTAGCGGTAGTGACTGCATGCACACAGCACTTGGTGAGCTCATTCTTTCAGACCTTTTTCCCTCTTGGTCTCTGCACAAAGTTTTTGCCTTTAAGGATCTATCTTTAGAAATGGCCTTCCAAACACACACACATACATCTTCCCCTAAATTTTCTCATTCATCTCAACATTTACAAATATCACATAAAGAGTCATATCAAGTCATTTTCATTTTGACAAACGAAAGGTTTCATTTAGTCTTCTCCGACATATCTAAATTTGTACATTAACATTCAACTTTATTCTCCCCTTATCTCCCTTTCTGTTCTCCTAGTTCATGTCTTTGTCTAGACAGTCAAGTCAAGATTCTGAACCATTCTTGAAATTCTCCTTCTCTGCAGGTTGAGATATCCATTCCTTGTCACTCATTGCTCCCAGTTTTATTGGTCAGAAACAATTGCGACTCTTATTTCAAAATTTACCTTTATGCCATTTTTTCTCTCTCCATTTCATTTGCTTAGTTTTCCTTTTCCATACCCATACTTTAAAGCATTCTAATCTATTTTCAATCAAAGTAAAATTCTTTAAAATACTGAAAAAGATTCTTCTTACTTTAGGTTATTTAAATTCTTTTACCATATCCTGGCCATTCAAAGCTTTTTGTCTGAGCACATACTGTTCTTTTTTCCTCAATTCTAGAATTTTTTTTTTTTTTTTTTCGGTACTGGGGGTTGAACTCAGGGGCATTATACCTCTGAGCTACACCCCCAGCCCTATTTTTTATTCTTTATTTTGAAACAGGGTCTCACTAAATTGCGGAGTGCCTCACTAGGTAGCTGAGGCTGGCCGCGAACCCAGATTCTCCAATCTCAGCCTCCCAAATGCTGGGATAAAAGCATGTGCCACCATGCTTCTAGAATATTTTAATTGCTGACATATTTCTGACTCTTGCTAGCCTTCATCCCTAAAAAATCTTTCTTATTCTCAAGAAAAGCATAAATAGCTTTTTCTGTAGGAAAAAAAAAATCTCTTCATATACCTACAATCCAACATGAACAGAACACATCTCTCTCTCTCTCTCTCTTTGTTCACCTGACAATAAGTTATTATATCAGTAATAAGTTTATCATATTCTGATCATTCATGTATTTTTCTGTGAGCTTCATGAAAGTAGTTATTGTGGATGCCGTGTTTGTGTCCTAAGTTGAAGGAATGCATGTTAAATGAATAAAGAAAGGAGTGAAACACAGGGATTTTGTAGAATGAATCATCATGTAAACGTGTGTATGTGTGTATTACTGAAGATTGAAATCAGGGACTTTTTTTTTTGAAACAGGGTCTCTCTAAGTTGCTTAGAGCCTCATTAAATATCTAAAACTATCCTAGAATCTGTGATCTTCCTGTCTCAGCCTCTCAAGTACCAAGATTATAGGCATGTACCACCACACCTAGCTTCATACAAGTCTTTAATTGTATGGTTTAGGTCATTTTTTACTATTCCTAATTCATCTAAATGGGTTTGACATGCATATGAAAACACATGATAGATATTCCTTAAAATCTAACCACTGTCATCATACATTAACTTTCTTCCTCATTTCCTGTATTGTCTGCCAAGTATGTTTTCACTTATCCCTGAAAATTGAGTCTCCCCATTGCTCATCTCACATTCTCTGGAATTTCCAGTTATACAGATATTACCTTTCAATGATTTTTGAGCTCATAGTAAAGGAGACTGCTTGCCATTATTTAGATTGAATAGTCTGTGGTGCAAGATCTGGGGGGAAGATTTGCATGTCCCATGAATATTTTAATACACTAATAAAAATAAGATTTTAATGTATCCCAACACAATGTTAGATTGTAAGAATTTGGAATTTTAAGAAGCAAATGTCACATGCTTACAGCCAATTGATCTTTGACAAAGAGGCCAAACATACACTGGAGAAAAGACAGCCTTTTCAACAAATGGTGTTGGGAAAGCTGGTTACCCATTTGTAGAAAATGGAACTGAATCCATACTTTGCACCCTGCACAGGAGTCAATCTAGATAGACCAAAGACCTGGAAGCTAAGACCAGAGATAATGAAGCTACTAGAGGAGGGCATAGATTCAACACTCCAACATATAGGCATAGGTATAAACTTCCTCAGCAAGACCCCCAAAGCTCAAAAAATAAAAACAAGAATTAATAAGTAGATGGCATTAAACTAAAAAGTTTCTGCACATCAAAGGAAACCATCAAGAGTCTAAAGTAGAAGCCCATGGAATTAGAGATCTTTACCAGCTATTCCTCTGACAGAGGATTAATATCTAGGATAAGAACTTAAAAGACTTTACACTTGAGAAATAAATAACCTGATCAAGAAATGGGCAACTGAATTGAATAGACACTTCACAAAAGAACAGATACAAATGGCCAATAGATACATAAAAAAATATTCAACATCATTAGCAAATAGGGAGATGCAAATCAAAACCACATTGAGATTCCATCTAACCCCAGTGAGTATGACAATCATAAAGAAGTCAAATAGCAATAAATGTTGGTGAGGATATGGGAAAATAGGAACTCTTCTACACTGTTGGTGGTACTACAAAATAGTTCAGATAATATGGGGATCAGTGTGGAGATTCTTTGGAAAACTGGGCATGGATCTACCATATGATCAGATATACCACTCCTAGGTATCTTTCTAAAGAGATTGAAACCAGAAAACTACAGTAATATATGCATACCCATGTTCATAGCAGCACAATTCACAATAACCAAATTATGGAATAAACCCAGGTGTCCATCAACAGATGAATGGATGGCAAAACTATGGGAAATTCACACAATGGAATTCTACTCAGCAATAAAGAAGAATAAAATAATGTTATTTGCAAGAAAATGGAAGGACCTGGAAAACATTATGTTAAGTGAGATTAGCCAGTCATAGAAAGTGAAGGGACATATGTTTTCTTTAATATGCACAAGCTAGGGAGTAACTGTGATACCACAGGGACTCCTGATAATGGAGGAGAAACCTCATTGGAGCCAGAAAAGTGGTGGGGGAAGACTGAGGTTCATTATTGGAAATACTAATGTTGACTGTGTGTACATATGTGAAAATACCAGTATCAGTCTTAGTCCTCTGTATGGAAAGGGGGAGATGGGGAGGCAGGAGAGGGCATCAAGTGCTGTATACATGTATGCCAATGTCAATATGATTTACATTATGATGTGAGATGATAATGCACTAATAAAAGCACTTTAAAAATAAAATACTATTTATTACAATAAAAAATTAAAAAAAAAATAAAATAAAATACTTTCTAAATAAAAAAGAAGTAAAAGTCAAAATATTTAATAAGCCATCATAATATCTTAAACAATGAAGAGGATTCAAATATCTAGGAAAGACAGACATCTAAGTCTACATCGCTATGACATTTCTAATATAATTATTATGACAAGTTATGTATGTATAGTGTTTGACACAGGAAGCAATTTCACCTTCCCTATAACATGGACTGAGGCATTTGATAATGGAAATAACTGTAAATCAGAGAACAAGTCTACAGTAGGTGACATCAGTTCTTGCAAATTGAGCTTCAGAAAATAACCAATTGATTAGGATAATTTGCTTCATTCACAGTTTCACATCAAGTAATGTAATTTCTTATGTGAGAAATGAGGTGCTCAAGATATAGCTCAATGGTAGACCACTTGCCTAGAATATGTCAGGCCCTGAATTTGATCCGTGTACAAAAAAAAAAAAAAAAAAAAAAAAAAAAAAAAAAAAAAAAAAAAAAAAAAAAAAAAAAAGATGGATGGAATAGAGAGGGAAGAAAAGAAATTTCCTGGATTCTAAATATGTTGGTAGAAAAAAGATATTTGTTTTTTTCAGAAGGAAAAAAAAACAGTGAATTATTTTATTGGTAAGTGAAAAAATAAATTTGAAATACTGAATATACTCACAAATAAGAGAGAATTTGGGTCTTTATCTTGAACCATACAGAAAATGCATATATTTTCATTTACTATTCAGACTTAGGTGAGTTTCCTGTTTACTTTTGATCATTTCACACTCTCTGAATTCTCTTGGTTTACAAATCAATTCAAAAGGGATTAACATCATTAACATTTTATGTAAAGTATAAAATAGTGAAAAGTTTCTAGACTATTTTTGAGATGATCCCAACAGCAAAGAAAAAAAATGCAGAGATAGAAAGAAATTTGAATTATAAGATTAAATATTCTTATAGCTAAGGAAACAACAGAGGCAAGAAACATTTTTAAAAATAAAAATGCAATCCTCATAAATAATAATACAATAAAATTCAAAGTATATGAAGAACTAAAAATTATAGTGAAAGAGTAACCCAAATTAATATAGATTTAAATATATATTAAAGGATATATATTACAGGATTTGAATAGATATTTCTCCACAGAAGACATGCACAGAGTCATCAGGTATATTCAAAGATGCTGAGCATCACTAAGAACAAGAGAAATACAAATCAAAATCACAATGAAATATCACTCATGTTTTATATCAAAAAGACAAAAGATAGGTGCTGAGGACATAGTTCAGTGGTAGAGTTCTTGCTTAATATGCTGGAGGCCCTGGGTTTAATCACAGCAAGTTGTAAATTAACAAAGCTATTATGGAAGATAATATAAATGTTTCTCAAAAATTAGTAATAGTAGCAATAGTAAATTACCACGTGATCCAGCAATTCCAGTTCTCTGTGTGTGCATACACACACACACACACACATACACACACACACACACACTTCAAAAATAAAACAGGATCAGAAGTAAAAAGTTGTTTTTGAGAAGCCAGAAAACCCTCATATTGAAATCAGAAATGATGAAGTATTACAACTAATTAATTGAAAACTTAAAAATTTCCCCACAATTATCAAACTGTTATTATCCTAACACATGAATTTGATGCCATTTTCCTGCAAAAACAAGTTATTTTGAATAGTGCTGCTCTAAATATAAATAGGCATGCATTAGTTTTCATGTTTTGACTATTGTTAATAGTGTTCAGATAGCTCTTCAAGATATTGATTCTTTTCCTTTGACTATATACCCAGTGTGTGTGTGTGTGTGTGTGTGTGTGTGTGTGTGTGTGTGTGTGTGTGTGTGAATCCAGGCCTTGTAGATGATAAGCAAATGCTTTACCACTGAGCTGCACCCCCATGTCTGGTCCCATTTTTCTAAACACAAGGTTCAGTAGTGTCTAATACTATCAAATGAAATAAGAGAAGGATGAGGCAAGGAGGGCTGGAGTGCAAAGTTTTCTGAAGATTACTAACTATTAAGATTCTTTTATGTTACGTTTTTCATTAATAGATATAAATTATGGTGCAACATTATTTCCTAGTACAGAAGATAAATAGTGAACAAACTGTATGAATAACTGTGAATGTTAATGTAAGATGAATTATCCTAAACACTGTATTTGTCCATAGATGCAAATTTCATACATTCTCACAATTCTTATAAAATGAATACTTAAAACATAGAACATTGCTATGGCTTCTGGAATTGCTGTGGCCTTTCAAAAGCCACTGGCCACATTCTAGTGATGTTGCCAGGCCTCTTGTTTGCAGATGACAAAATGTATCACTGGGCCCTCTTGTGTTCCCCACCAGTGATGGGAGTCAGAATAGCTAACAAATACCAAACTCTTCCTGGATAGGACAAAGCCAGCAATATAGTGGAAATGTCTGTTAAATTTGCTGTACACATAATTTTTCTAAACTGAATATGGAAGAAGATGACCAAGTGATTTATCCTGAAAATTCACGGATGAACTCTGACTCATATTTGTGCAAGATAAGATTGTGCTACACCCACTATATTCATGAAGACACGTGTCCCTGAAGTGCTTCATGACCATCTCCATTTTTAATGATAATTGAAGGCAAAATGATCAGAAACTATCCTCAAACATTAGATGTGTGGAACTTTGGATGTGGCATGAGGTAGAATGTGGATTTGGGCAGATACATTTTATCTTTCTGAAAAATTAATGCTATCGTAATTTATAATAATTTCAAAATCCATATGGCTGATACAATTATATCCTTTATCTTCTCTCCAATGATGACTCTTTAATCACTTGGTTATTATGTCACCCTTGTGAGCACCAGTAGCTAAACCACCAGGATCTCAGCTTAAACACTCTATTTTCTAAATACCACTTCTATCACCCAGCATTCTCTTTTTGGTAACTCATCTCCTATAAACTTAGATGCCTCTGCCATGTTTTATCCATTGATACAACTACATGTGTTATGTCCAGAAACCCCCAATGCCTTTATACTCCTCTCTTCATCTTTGCAAAGTTTAGATTCTATGATAAAACCCATTGCTGTGGTTTGAATGCTGTACTCCCTCTAAAATTTATGTTGAAACCTAATCATCAAGGTGATAGAATTGTAAAGTAGAACCTCTGGCAAGTTATTATGTAATGAGGGCTTCCTCCTCATGAATGGATGAGGGTTTTCATAAAAAGGATTTAGGAAAGGGATTCACTTTCTCTGGTCATCTTCCATGTGAGGATTCAGCATGAGAGTCCTCAACACATGTGGGAACTTTGATTGTGAACTTTGATCTTTCTCCAGAAAAGTGAGGAATATGTTTCTGTTCTTTATGAATTGTCTAGTCTGGAGTATTGCTATAGTACACAAAATGAACAAAGATGCTTATCATTTAGCTTTCCTTGTATATATTCTCAATTTCAATTTTCCAGAAGCTCTCTTCCTTCAAAATATTTACCTGATAAAATTTTAGTGATTGATTTAATCCAAATTCCACTTACAACCCATGGGTCACCCAGTCCATGAACATAGCTGCCTGAAGGTTGTAATTTAAAGTCATAACAATTATCCTCAAAGGAGACGCAACTCAGCAACTATTTCATATATCCTTTCTCCTTAAATCCTGAAGACCATCTCTGTGATTGCTATATTTATCTGATAATCCTGCCTTCTTTATCCTATTGGTAATAGAAGTTCTTACCTAGGTGTAATGGTGTGTGCACATCTGTAATCCTAGTACTTTAGAGGCTGAGACAGAAGAATGGCTGCTTTGAGGCCAGTCTCAGCAACTTAGCAACACCCTTAGCAACATATTGAAACCCTATTTCCAATTTAAAAAAAAAAATAGGGCTCTTGGAGGTAGATTGCCCTTAAATTTAATCCCCAGTAACATGAAAGAAAGAAAGAAAAAGACATTTTCTATTTCCCTACATATATCAACCTTGTTAGTCAGAATCTGTCTTCTGGATGAACAGATCTTGCTGTGACCTAATGTCAACGCCGCCACCTCTGCATTAAGCCTTTTTCATCTCATTTACATAACTAAATCCACTAGGTCATTGACCTCTATGTTCTATCATCAATTTTAATTTGGTAATAAACATAAAAAAATTATATAACTCAAATCTTGAAAATGACACCTTCACCACTTGCATTTTTCCACACGATTCATCATAAAACATCTTGAAGGAGTTGTCTACATTCTCAGTCACTATTTCTTCTCTTCTGCTCCCTTATGAACATATTTCCATCAAGTTTTCATCTTCACCACTTTATCCAAACTTCACTTCACAGAGTTACGAATGATGTTGACTTTGCCCAATCTCATGGTCAGCTTTCAGATGGGGAATATTGTCACTATCAACATTATTAGGTCTTCTTGATAAATTATCACTCATTCTCTCACCCAAATAATATGTTTTATCCCAGAAAACAGTTTCAAATCATTTTTATTTTTTGAGGCCTTCCCTTATTTTCCAGACAAGTGGAGTCACTGCCACTGAATGCTTCCACAGAACATTCTTTCAAATTCTCCTGGTGCATATTACATGAATATCTTACTAGGGTGTAACCTTCTTAAGGACAAAATCGTGTCTATTTTTTATAGTACCACATTCCAGTGCTTAACATTCTGCTGACAAATGATAGTTGTTCAATAAATATGTTGAAATGAATAGATGAATATATGGATATTTTATAAGATATTTTCTGTTTCTTTTCTGTGGTATTTTTGACACCCTATCAGTTCTGTTCTGATTAATAGAGAATAAAGAGGCCCATAGTTTGGCTTATTATCTTCTATAACTGTGAAATCAAATGAGATTGGGATCCAGAATGACAACTAATTATTTTACTGATAGAGAGAAGATTAGAAAAAAGTAAAATTCAGATAATATTTCAAAATAGTATATGAGTTCCTATTAGCTAGGAGTTATATATTGTTTGAACAACTTCAAATTTTATACAACACTTCTGTTTATTAAGTGAGAATATGTTGACTAGTTGATTACACTTACAAATGTGGTTAGATTTCACAGGAAAAAATTAACATCAAGACACTCTCACAGTTTGTGTTTCCAGACCTGTTTGCAGTTTCTTAAACATCCAGGTCATATTGAGTCTTAAGCCTTTGTAAGTTTCTACTTACTTTCATCTCCTTCAAGTCTTTACTCAAATAAAAATCTTATCTCTTCCCCAACACTACCTTTTCAGTTTCATTCGCCCCGTAGAACTTATTATCTAACATACTGAATGTTTTATTCATTTGTAAATTTTGTCTTTTCTTTTCTCCCCACTGAAGTCTAATTTTTATATGAGCTATGAGTTTTGTCTTTTTTTTTTATTTACTATGTGAGACTTTTAAAAAATCTGGCACTAAGTAAAGTACCCAATAAGCATTTATTGAAATGAGCAACTTTTACTCCTCAGTGACTACCCTCAGAAAGCAGTAGAGCTCAATTACCTGTAGAGATCACCTTTCCCCTTAAGGGAAGCCTTATTGACTACTCTAAAATAAGTCATATTAAATTCAATTATCACTAGCTAAGATTTATATGCTTAAAGAAAGTTGCATCTTTGTCTTGAGATATATGTGAATTTTTGAGGAAGTGACATGTTTGCATTCTTATTTCTGTCTTTCTAGGAAGTCCTGCTCTTTCAGGTTTGTCCAGTTTAAAAAGTTTGAATCATTTTTTTGTGCAGTGCATACCTGAACCAAGCCATAAAAACAGTATGTTTTACAAAGCAAAATGCAACAATTTTTGCATGACTGGTAGATTTTACTGATTTTTTACATTAATAAATTTTAATAAACTGAAATATAGAATGCTAATAACATATTGCACATTTAACACTTTTGTTCTTAAAAGCATATTGAATCCATTTTGCCTCCCTACGGCCCTGAAATATCATCTCATCTTTTTCTGGCCCCTCTCCCTCTGCACCTCTCAAATCTTATAAAATCCTCATTCATCCTTACATATTAATCAAGGTAGTTTAGCTGCCTTTTTTTTGTATTTTTTTACTTTAGTCAACAGACACCTTTAGAGTTATTTCTCAAATAAGTGATTTACCAATATATACTCCTAAACAAACAGTTCTTATACAAGAAAATTTGGCATGTAATATAGTCATGCTGGTACAATTGTTTAAAATGTATTTATCACATATTAATGCAAGAGAAGTTCAATGCAGGTTGTTAGGCATATTTCAGTTTTTCTTGCCCTTAAAATATATATGCTTACTTGCTTTGCTGAAACCACTAAAAGGCAGCTGTTGTGGACAGATGGCTGGTGTTGACTATAGTGTAATAAACTATATTAAATGCAATTAGCACATTTCCTAACTCCTCACAGGAAATAGTTTAGTGTCATCTATTTCAGCCCAAACTACCTTTTGGGTTAACACATGTGTTCATAAATCCCCAGACACCATGTGTTTTTTAAGTGAGCATCTCTGTCACCATTTATAAAAATGTCTTAGCTTGATTATAATTACTACTAATTGTGAAAAAAACAGGTGAAAAATCCATCCTAACATGTGGTCAGGACACTGGTTGACTTCTCATTTTACTTTTATAATTTATATTAACTTGAATTTTTGTTAAATGGCTTTTTACCAAAGAAACAATCAACTTCATTTATCAGATAATTACAAAAAAATAAAATCATGTCATATTACTCCCTAGAAAAATATCCAAGTAAGATCGAGAGAACTTTGCAAAAAAAAAAAAAAAAATGTAAATAGTAATCACATGCAATTTTAGTGTGAATTTTATAAGTTTTGTGAATAATGAGTTTTATCATTAAATATTAGTTTATAAAATGTTTTGTGAGCTTAAGTATTAAATGTCAGGTGATCATTTGATTATACATGCCAGCTTATTTCAAAATTTAAAATAAAAATAAATGCAATAATAGCAGGTGTTTATTATTTCCTATATCACAAAGAAAATCTGAGCATACCATAAGTATAGCTACTATTTTTATTCCCCTATTACAGAGACATCAAAAACACAAATTGAAAGTGCATAAATTGCCCCAAATCACAGAGTGTTAGACTTAGGCTTTAATACTAAATTTAAAGCCTAAATTTAAATAATGGATTCTTAACACCATGAAACACAGCCTATCATGAGTTTCAACTGTCCATCAGGAAGTGAGAAGAAAGACTAAAGATAGCTACAGAAAGGGTGGAAAATGTGTGCTAACTACATTTTTTAATTTTATTTTTTTAATTGGTGCATTGTAATCATACATCTTTGTTAGGTACAAGCTCATAAAGGGGTACATGCACTCATTTCTCATTTAACCCTTCCCCAATTCCCACCCCGCTCTCTCTCTCTCTTCCTCCTCCTCAGGTTCAGTTTAGTGATTGACTTTGATATGGTTGTGAAAGTACATCATGTGCATTAGGGTGTCCCCACTCCCCTCATCACCTTCAGTTAAGTCAACTTCTTTGCTCACCTAAAGTTTCTCCTTCTTTATCTAGAGTCCTTCTTATGCCCCATTTTCTCCCTAGTTCCACATATTAGGAAGAGCCCATGATTTCTTAATTTTTGTGACTGACTAATCTCATTTAACATAATGTTTTCCAGTTCCATCCATTTCCCTGAAAATAACTTGAGTTTGTTCTTGTTTATGACTGAGTAAAATTCCATTGTGTACATATCCCATCATTTTGTAATCCATTCATCTGTTGATGGACATTTTGACTGGTATCATAGTTTGGCAATTGCAAATTGTGCAGCTATAAACATAGACACACATGCGTCATTCTGATAGTTTGGTTTCCATTCTTTTGGGTAAATGCCCAGAAGTGGTATTGTTGGATCATATGGTAGTTTCATTCAATTCATCTGAGGATCCTCCACACTGTTTTCCAAAGTGGTTGCACTAATTTGCAATCTCACCAACAATGTATTAGGGTTTCCACTTCTCCACACCCTCACCAGCATTTACTGTTTGTGTTCTTCATGATGGCCATTCTGACTGAGGTTAAGAGAAATCTTAAGGTAGCTTTGATTTGCATCTCTCTGATTGCTAATGATGTTGAACATTTCCTCATACATATATTGGCTATTTGTATTTCTTCTTTTTTAGTTTTATTTATTTATTTATTTTTAATTTTTTAATTGGTACATTTTAATCATACATCTTTGTTAGGTACAAGGTGATAAAGGCATACATGCACACATTTCTCATTTAACCCTTGCCCAATACCCACCCCATTCCCTCCTCATTTCTGCTTCTCAAGTTCAGTATAGTGATTGACTTTGATATGTTCATAAAAGTATATCATGCTCATTAGGGTGCCCGCCCTCCCCCCATCACTTTCCTTTAAGTCAAATTCTTTGCTCACCTAAGGTTTCTCCTTCTTCATCTGGAGTCCCTCTTATGTCCCATTTTCTCCCCAGCTTCCACATATTAGGGAGAGCATAGGAATTTTTACTTTTTGTGACTGACTAATCTCACTTAACATAATGTTTTCCAGTTCCATCCATTTCCCTGAAAATAACATGATTTTGTTCTTCTTTATGGCTGAGTAAAATTCCATTGTGTACATATCCCATAGTTTTGTAATCCATTCATCTGTTGAATAACATATTGGCTGGTTCCATAGTTTGGCAATTGTAGATTGTGCAGCT
>PVLC010016134.1:0-36003 GCA_004027655.1 Graphiurus murinus
AGAGAAAGGGGTTATTGGAAGTCTGTAGGAAGAAGCACTATTTGGAAAGACGACCTCAGCACTGTGTTTGTTATCGTGTGTGCAAAACCTTTGATCCTAGAAAGAGAGAGATAATAAAAGAGGTTCGAACCAGTAGCATTTAGCCGGCGTCTTTTATTGGGGCCTCATGGCTGAGGGTTCAGCCTGGGGCGCCCGATAAGGATGAACCTGGCGGACTGTAGACACATGTCCCTACCTTCTTTTGTATTTGTTTCTCCCATCTGAAGGGGGTCCCTGCGCTCAGCTGGGTGGGGAGGGGTAACCCCAAATCCTCAGCCCACCAGGACATCCTGGTGTCTGCTGAGGAGGTGTGGCACTGGGGCAGACACACAGAGGATTCTTGTAACTTGAGTTCCTGTACTCACAAGGTCTTGTTTTCCAGCCAGAATAGCTCTGCCCCACTAACAAGGATGTGAGCTCTGCCGTGGTTGGGTGGAGGGCCTGTAGTGTCAATTGACCCCACTGGTCAATGTTGCCCAATTCCATAGTATCTTTGCTGATTTCATTGTGGAGAGAGGGGCATTGAAATCTCTGATTGTTGGGGTAGATTTTTATTTCTTCTTGCAGTTCTACAAGTTTTGTTTCAGGTACCTTGAAGCCTGTAACGGTTTGGATTCAGAATGTCCCCCTGGCACTCACAGAAACCAGGCAGCCATGTTGGAGGTGGGACTTGGCTGAGGAGGGCTTCCTGGGGGTGTGAACTTGGAATTATTTGTGGTTCCTCCTCCCCCTGCTCTCTCTTGCTTCCAGCCCCTGTGGGGCGAGAGCAGAGCTGTGCTCTCTCCATCTCTGCTTCCCGCTGTCATGCCCTGACAAACCTGCTCTGTAAACCTGGTCTGACATGGACTGAACCTCTGAAATCTCTAGAACTGTGAACAAATAAATCTTCCTTCCTCTAAGTTGTGTGTGGTCAGGCTTATTGAGTTACAACGGTGAGGATGTTGCCTGAAACAAAGCTCTATAGTCAGGTGCATAAGCATTTAGGATTGGATATGTCTTCTTAGTAAACTGGCCCTTTATCTTTATGAAGTGCCTCTTTTTAGCCTTGGCCACATTGTTTGCTTTGGAATTTATTTATTTTATCTGGAATCAATGTTGCCACTCCAGCACTCTTTGGAGTGGTGCTGGAAGGGCTTATCTTTTTTCAATCTTTGACTTAAACCATCTGTGTCCTATAATCAAGCATGTCTCTTGTAAGCAGTATATATTTGGGTCTTGCTTTTTTTTTATCTGATCTGACGGCCTCTGCCCTTTAATTAGAGGGTTTAGACCGTTGACGTTAAATGTGATGACTGATGGTGGACTTAACTCTTCCATCTCATCATTTGTTTTCTATCTGTCCTATCTGTTTTCCATTCCTTTTCTCTCTTTTCCTGACTTCTTTTGAAAGAGTGGAATGGTGTTTATGCTATCTCCTGTTCGCTCATTAGCCATAGCTGTGTTTTGCTATCGTAGTGTTTGCTTTAGGGTTATAGCATACATCTGTAACTCAGGACTGTCTGCTCAGTGTAAGAACCGGTAGCATCTCACTTCATCTCCCCGGCCTTTGTGACAGTGCTGCGGCATTCCTCACACATGTTATGAACCTCAAGCCCCTGCTGTCATCTTCTGAAGCCGTTGACTCTCTTTGTGAAGAGTCACACCGTGGACTGTCTCCATCTGCCCAGGTGCTCTGATGCTTCGTTTTTCTGCAACTTCTGGCCTTTCTCACAGTGCACCTGGCCGCGATGGGTTGTTTCCACTTTCAGTTGTCCGAGGGAAGCTTCATGTCTGTTTTGAGGGATATTTTCACTGGGTAAAGAACTCTGGGTTGATGGATTTTTCATGTTGTCCTGTTATGGTTGGACATAGAATGTCCCCCTGGAAAAGCTGATGCACTGGCCATGCAAACATGTTCAAGGGTGAGATAACTGAACCACGAGAGTTCTAACCTCATCGGTGGGTAAGTCCACTGGTGGATTGGTAAGCTGATGGATTTATTGAGTGTTCACAAGGGCAGGTGGAACATGACCGGAGGAGTCAGGTCACTGGGGACTAGGTACGGAGGTGTGGTCTTGAGCGCTATGTATGTCCACGGGTCTGTCTGTCTGTCTGTCTCTCTCTCTCTGTTTCTGGGCTCCTGGATGTGACAGCAGCTTCCCTCTGAGCACCCTGCCACCCCTGTCACCCATATTAAGCTTCAGAGCCGGCCCTGTGGACTGAAACCTGAAACCGTGAGCCCATGCATCTTTCTTCTTCTAACTTGTGTCAGATGTTAGGATATAGCGGCGAGAATGTGGACTGCAACAGGCCTCTGATGATTCTGCTCCGCTGTCCTCCAGTTCACAAGGAGCCTGCCGTCTTCTTACACTCCTTCTTCTACCTAATGTGACTTACTTCCAGATGCTATGAAGATTTTCTCTTTACCCTTAGATCTAAGCATTTGGTTATGTTGTTCTTTGGTGTGGTTTTCATGTTTACTATACTTGAGGATGATACATCTTTGGGCTTATAGTTCTCATCAAATTCGAAGACCGAGCATGGTGGTGCATCCCTGTAATCTCAGTACTAGGGAGGCTGAGACAGGAAGATTGCAGGTTCAATCAAGGTCAGCTTCAGCAACTTAGCAAGACCCTGTTTCCAAATAAAAATAAAAAGGGCTAGGGGTGTATCTCAGAAGTAGAACACCCCTTGGCTCAAGCCTCACTACCACACAAAAAATAAATAAATTGAAAATACTTCAGCAGTTTTCCTCAAGCATTTTATTCTCCTTGGTTTTTTGTTTGTTTGTTTTTTGTGGTACTAGGGATTGAACCCAAGGGCATTTCACCTTCAAGCTATACCCCCAGCCTTATTTTTTATTCTTTATTTTGAAACAGGGTCTCACTAAGCTGTGGAGGGCCTCACTAAGTAGCTGAGTCTGGCCACAAACCTACAATCCTCCTGTCTCAGCCTCCCAAGTACTGGGATTACAAGCATGCACCACCATGCCCAGCTTGGGTTTTGCATTTGACACTTGCATTAGGCCATTCCAAGTTTTGATGTTACTTTCATTTTTTGTCTTTTTTTCCTTTACATGCTCCATTTTGGATACAATCTGTTACTACAAATGCAAGGTCATAAATCATTTCCTGTATCTATTCTGCTGTTAATCACACAGACATATTTCTTATCTCAGGTATTGCAATTCATATCCCTGGAAGTTCAGCTTGAGTCTAAAATCTTTTTTTTTTTTTTTTTGGCAGTTGCGGATTGAACTCAGGGGCATTCTACCTTCGAGCTATACCCCCAGCCCTATTTTTTATTCTTTATTTGGAAACCAGGTCTCACTAAGTTGCAGAGTGCCTCACTAGGTAGCTGAGGCTGGCCATGAACCCGGATCCTCCGGTCTCAGCCTCCCGAATGCTGGGATTACAAGCGTGCACCACCACGCCCAGCTTGAGTCTAAAATCTTTTATGCCTGTCTCCTCCTTGCTCAAACTGTCCCCTGGCTTTTGAAATATGTGACGTGGCTCTGCTGCCACAAGGTCATTATCTGCTCACTCTGTCACTTTGGGGAGCTTCCAGTTTGTCAGTATGAGTCACACTTTCCTACCTCTTTGTAACTTGTCTGTTTTTGATTGAATGCCAGACTTTGAGGAGTTTCCTTGGTTGAATGCTGAGTATTCTTCTGTTCTTACAAACACCCTTGAGCTTTGTTCTGGGATGTGGTTATGTGGAAACAGTCTGAATCTTTCTGATCTTGCTTTGACACTCTCCAAGGTGGGATTAGAACAGCATCTAGTCTATGATTTGGTGCTACTACTGCTGTGGGTTGAATTTTGTCGCCTTACCCAAAGAGGCTGGAGTGTGACTTCATTTGGAAGCAGGATCTTTGCAGACCATTGAGTTAACATGCAGTCCTTAGAGTCCTGATCCAGTGTGACTGATGGGTGAGGAAAGGGGAAAGCTGGGCACAGAGGCACTGCAGAGCCTCCCGTGGACAGAAGGGTAGAGGTCAGGGGTTACTGCTACAACATAAGGGGCCAGCAAACTCCAAGGGAAGGGAGGCTGGGGCTGGTTCTCTCTCACACCTCAGAAGGAGGTGGCCCTGCCCACACGTGATCTCTGGCTTTTGTCATCTCCAGAACTCTGAGATGACACATTTATTTTATGTAAGCCACCCGTCTGTAGTACTTTTTAGCAGAGGTCCTGGGAAACCCAACGCACCTGTGAAAGCAAAGTCTGTGCACATGGGCTTACATCATCATGTGCAGGTAATTACTTTTTGCTTTTGGGAATCTTTTCTTTGTGTTCTCTTTTTGTATTTTGTCACCTTTTTCCTAGACTTTAAAGTACAATGCTTCGCCCATTTATTTTCACTCATTCTTTGTGACTATTGAATACACTGAAGGCTATACATAATCCTCTTAGTACAGCTTTGACTTCATTCTTGGGTAACTAATATTGTGCTTTCACTGTCATTGATTTCTAACTTGTTTATATATTAATTTGATTTCTTATAAACACATTAGTTATTTGGTATGTGAATAACATTTCTGTTTTTGTTTTTCTACTTCATTTAACATTTTTATTGTGATCTATGATGTATTCTGTCTCTATTTTTTTGGTGTTGTTCAAATTTCGTAAGTGCTCAAAAGATTGCACACTTTCAGTTTGCTAGGTACATGTCTTTTTGTGTATCTAATACTTTGAGATTGATAACTATGCATTTAAATAATCTATCAAGTCAAGAGTGGTAGCACATACTTGTAATCCCAGTACTTGAGAGGCTGAGATAGGAGGATCATAGGTTCAAAGCCAGCCTCAGCAACTTAGTGAGGCTCCCAGAAACCTAGTGAGACCCTGTTTACAAATAAGAAATAAAATTGGGCTGGGGGTGTAGCTTGGAGGTAGAATGCCTCTGGGTTCAGTCCTCAGTACCCAAAATAAATAAATAAATAATCTATCAATATATATTTTAATTTAGTGAATATGGATTTATAAGAGAGGAAAATTAAAGTGCAAGGTTGTGGATTTGTTGATTGACTCTAGTTTATGTTTAATATCTTCAAAGCTATGTTTGTGGTACATGAGTATCTTGGTGTGTGTGTGTGTGTGTGTGTGTGTGTTACTGGAGATTGAACTCAGGAGTGTTCTACCTCTGAGCTATATCCCCAGTCCTATTTTATTTTATTTTTTGTTTTGAGGTAGAGTCTCATTAAGTTTCTGAAGGCTTCACTAAGTTGCTTTGAACCTGCAATCCTCCTACAATCCCAAGAACTGAGATTACAAGCCTGTGCCACTACACCTGGCAGTAGCTTGGTTCTTTTATCTCATTTTCGATTAAGTCTTTTATAAATATGCAGTGCTCATCTTTTCCAGTTAGTGCATTCCACTGTTCACTTTGTTTTACTTAAGAGTTCTATCAACCCTGTGCATTTTCGCCTGTGCTTAGCATGACTGCCTTGGTCCTGGACCTTCGATTTTTCTGGGGGTCTTTGGTTTGGAAGAATCTCTCATGGAGTCAATCAACTGCATTTTCCTTCTTTCTTTTTTTTTTTTTCCAACTAAGAGTAAGCTGACCACATGAGCCCTGCAGACACCATGGAGATACCCACAGGAGTTTAGAGCCAGCCTTGCGGTCCTGGCCTGGGTGTGCAGAGGAGCAGCATGGACCTGACCTCGCCTTTGCCTGCAGAGCCGGGAGTGCAGGGGTGGGGTCTCCAGGACGGATTCCTGTGGCCACGGGGACGACAAGTGGCTCAAACAGACATTCCTGTCTCCACATCTGGAAGCTAGAAGGCTCCACGAGAGGGTCTGCCTGCCCCTCTTGCTCCAGGGGTCCTGAGTCCCGGCTGTCCCTGGCTTGTAGATGCACCACCCAACCTGGAGTCCACGTGCACACGGGTTCTCGGGGTGTGCTTGCTGTCCAAATCTCCTCTTTGTATAAAGAGCACTGGAGTATTAGGTAAGGATGATTTCAATGACCTCACTTTCGCTTGACTAACTCCTGCTTCAAATAAGGTCACATTCTCAACCCCTGGGGCCAGGGCTCCGGTGTGTGAGTTTTGGGGCTGCAAGTCAACACAGGATGTGTGGGTCATTGTTCCCATTTGGTGACATGTTTCCTCTCCCTCTCTTTCCTTTTTTCTCCCCCTTTTCTCCTATTATGTTTCTCTTTGTCTCTGTCTCTGTGTCTCCGGTATCTCTCTCCCTGTGTGTTTCTGTCTGTCTCTCTGATTCTGCCTCTCTATGTCTCTGTCCATATTTCTGTCTCTCTGTGTCTGCCTTCTCTCTGGGTCTCCTCTCTCTCTCTCTCTCTCTCTCTCTCTCTCCATATAAAACACACACACACACACACATATATATCCTTCTCTCCCAGTTTCTTTTCTACTCTTCTCTCTTCTTTTCCTTCCTCCTCCTTTCTCCCTCTCTCGTCTCCTTAGTTCTCTGTGTCTCTATCTCCTTCTCTCTCCACCTCTCTGTCTATTCTTTCTCTGTGTGTCTGTCTCTGTATATTTGTCTCTCTAGCTTCTTCTCTCTGTGTCTCTCTGTTTTAGCTTCTCTCTTCTTTCTGTCTCTGCCTCTGTGTCTCTGTTTTGGCCTCTCTTGTCTCTCTCTGTCTTGGTGTGTTTCTATCTTTGTTACCTCTGTTTCTGTGTCTCTATCTCTGTCTCTCTGTGTGTCTCTGTCTCCCTCTTATCTCTCTCTGCCTCTCTGTCTCTGTTTTCACTCCTCTCTGTCTCTGTTTCAACCTCCTTTTGTCTCTATCTCAGCCTCTGTCTCTCTGTCTCTGTCTCTCTCTGTCTCTCTCTGTCACTAGCTCCTTCTCTCTGTTTCAACCTCCTTTTGTCTCTATCTCAGCCTCTGTCTCCTCTCTCTGTCTCTCTCTGCCACTAGCTCCCTCTGTCGTCTCTATCTCAGCCTCCGTCTCTGTCTTCTCTCTGTGTCTGTCTGTCCCCTGCCCCTTCCCCCCAGACTGTCCCAGGAGGAGGTCCCAGCTTTTCCCATCCAGTGTCTCTCTCTGAGTCTGTCTGAATTTGGGAGTCCTCTCTGCACTTTGCCATCACAAAGGTGCCCTTCTGAGGGGAAGGCGTGCATGGCTGACCCTGGTGTGAGCAGTGTCCAGGGTTCCAGGTCGGGCGTGCTGTAAGCACAGAACAGAGCTGCCCCCGTGTGTGTGAGCTGAGAGGTGCCGTGGTCCCCGTGGCCACTTGGGGAGGAGGAGGAGGACCGCCCCTGCACTGAGCTCCCCCAGCCTATGGCAAAAGCCCACCACCACCGCTGCCGTCCTCACCTTTACCACAAGCCGGGACGGCTCCACTGCAGGCCCCGCTGGCCGGGGGTCAGGCCCAGGGAGATATAGAAGCATTTGCTGATACAGGCAGAGAGAGATGGCAAGGTAACCACAGGGCTGGCGGGGGCTGCAGGCTGACTCCGTGGACACAGAGCCAGTGTTGCTGTCCTCTTTCCTAGCGGAGCAAGGGGCGGGATTGAAATGACGTTGAGGTTGGCGTTCACCTGGCCACTCCACCATGCTCTGCCCTCTCCTGAAGGGTGGCAGCTGCTCACGGGACACAGAGCGGCTGGGCCAGTGGGGCCTCGGGTCCTGCTAGGCAAAGGGTCGGAGGGCTTCTCAGCCCCATGACTATTGGGGTAAAGCAAAGGGGGCTCCCGTCCAAGGGCCCGAGATCCCTCCAGGAGAAGTCCACCACGCCGTGCCGTGCCCAGCCATGCCGTGCCCAGCCGTGTGGTGCTGCCAGAACTGAGCAGCTGCACCTGGATGGTGGGCTCTGATGCCTCCTGGTCCACCCTGGGCCACAGAGACTCGGTCACTGCAGGAGCAGTTATGGAGTGGCCACCGCCCAGGAATGAGGCTCAGTGGAGCTGATTCCACTTATAGCATCAATGGTCTCATCTAGGACCAGCCGGGCGTGGTAGCCCATGCCCATAATCCCAGTACTTAAGGGAGGCTGAAGCAGGAGGATCGAGTTTTGAGGTCAGCGTGTAATAACTTAGTGAGACTCTCTCAAATAAAAAATGAAATAGAGCTGGGTGTATAGTTCAGAGGTACAGTGGCCCTGGGTTTGATCTCCATTATTACAAGAAGGAGGAAGAGGAGGTGAAGGAGGAGGAGGAGGAGGAGGAGGAGGAGGAGGAGGAGGAGGAGGAGGAGACCCCATGGTTCAGAATCAAAGACAAGCAGAGGAAGAATTATGAATCCTTCCTTGGGTCCTCACCATCTCTCCTTCTCTCTTTTCTTTCTCCCCAGCTGGCACTACTTGTTTGGAGAGCGAGAGGTGAAGGGGACAGGGCTCCAGGAGCCTGGCGCAGCTGACATGTGCTCCAGGAACTCAAGGTTATTTTCCTGCTTGGCTTTGAAGGGAAACTGGAGACAGAAAGGGGGCTGAATTTCAGTCTCCCCAGTGGCCCTCACAGGCCTCCAGAGAAGACGCACTTTCTGTTCTAACTGCAGGTTAGCTCGCAAGAGGCTGCATCCTACTGTAGCCCTGCCTCCGCATGGGTGGACCCCGCGGCTCCAGGAAGGACCTCCTTCATCTGAGCACCCTCAGCTCAGCTCCTGAGAGCCCACAGCTGTTTCTGAGACTGGCTGTGCTTTAACAGGTAGCCGGACACTTTGTGCCTCCTCAGGGCGGCTCTGGCTGAAGTGTGGGAAATGGTAGTCACAGTGCCTGAGGCCAGCAGAGTCCCAGCACCCAGCACCCAGCACCGCTGCCCCCTGCACTGGCTGGGAGGCAGAGGCACAAGGGAGCATGTGGCTGTCCCCAGCACGGCTGCCTGTGTCCTCGAATAATAGAGGGAAGAGTAAGGTGGGGTTGGTTGGCATTTGTTTAAAAAGCCCGAGCCGTGGTTCTGCAGAAGAAAGCGTGCTGCATGCTCGCTTGGCTGGTGATGAAGGCGAGGGACAGGTTGGCAGCGCCGTCTGGAAATGGCCCCTTGGCCTCCAGAGAGTGGTGCAGGAAGCCCAAGAACCCGGAAAGACAGCAGGCAGGGAGGTGGTGGCACATCTCTGGGGTGCACAGTGAGGCAGGCTGAGGGGGAGACAGTGGGTGCAGCGGCGGCCAGCAGAGTGCATGTCTGAAGACTCGCACTGGGAGAGGGGGCAGCATGCCCTGCTTCCTACTGGCCTGGAGGAAGAACAGGCCTGCCAGGTGGGGGAGATAGGAGTCTTGACCTTTGCCTCTTCCCAGCAGGAAGGAGTCACTGGCTCCTGGCAGGGGGGACGGGATCTCCAGGGATCTCTTCCTGAGCTGTTTTGTCCATCTCCATCTCGGGCACATCGAAACAGCGAAAGGGCTAAGCCTAGCATACATGCGGCTCCTCTGGATGCTACTGCAGTGCCCACTGTGAACCCACTGTGAACCCACGGTGACCCCCCAAGGAGCGGGGTCAGCCAGCCGAGCAGCCCGCCAGGCCCCAATCCTCTGGGCTGGGGTGTGGAGAGTCAGCCCTGGGTGTGCACCACAGTCCTTGAGGGCTGAGTCTCAGCTGCAGCTCCGAGGAAATGCCTTCGCTAAAAGCTCAACAATAAACGGAGCCCAGCGATAGCGTGGACTGTGCCTCTTCCACGAGGGAAGAAGAGTAATCCCCTTTTAAACATCCTGTAGGAAATAGCCAGCCCTCCCTCGGGTGTGCCTGAACCGCAGTCAGAAAAGGTTAGAGCTGTGTAGCAAGAGTCCTTGAGGCTAGCGAAATGTCTTGAACCCACGGGCCACGTGTGCGCTCAGCCGCCCAAGTGTCTCCAAGGCTTGTCCTTGCTTCAAAGCCTGTAAAGATAAGCACCCAGTTTTCCTTTATTCAGCAGTTTTGCTTCTAGATTTTTATTTCTAAGGAATTGTGGAAAAGAAGGGTTTTGTTGCGCGAGATGCTCATTGCAGGGGTTTGTGGCTCATGTAAAATCCATTTTTGTCTGGTGTGAAGTCTGGGCTATGGCTTACCCCGGACAGACATTGGACGAGTCTGTGCTACTTGAAGGCACAGCTCTGTCCAGAACGCTGGGCTGCAGTCGGGGCCCTGCTCAGAGGCCAGGGGGCTGGGCCCAGCTGTGGAGAGGCTGCGGCAACAGGCGCAGGCCCCGGCTCTGTCTTCAGGAAGGTGCTGGTGACCACCGATCCTAGGTCCTTCATGTTTTCTTTTGAGTGTTAGAACCAGCCTGCCACCCTCCCCAAACGTGCTGGGATTCTGGTTAGACCTGTGTTGAACCCATGCGCCCTTAGTGGAAGGCATGGGGCTCTGTCTTCCGGCCCAGGGCTGAGGTGTCCCTTCTCCGACATTCACAGTGCATTTGCAGATGCTGTGTGGAGTTCCTCCATGTACTCGCCTCTTCTGTTTCGTGGCTGTCTCCCCTCCTGTGTCTGCAGGCACAAGGCCCCCCACCCACCCATATACTCACTCCAGGGGAGACCCCAGCACCTCTGTCAGCATCTAACATCCCACAACCCTGATCCTCTGCAGCTCCACGGAGACCAGCCAGGTTCCCCCAGAGAGGCCAAGACGCAGGGTCCTCCACAGGTAGAAATATCCATAGAACAACAGGTAGATAGCGGGCTGCTCTGCCTGTGTCCAAACCATCTGTACCCACAGCCTGATCCGTGAGTCTGAACCACGGAAGGGACACCGTTTCCCTTACAATCTTTGTGTTAGGAATCTCTGTGAGCCCCATTTCTTCTCTGGCCCATAAGATTTGAAGACAGGGTGCCTGCAGCCCTAGGAAACTTATTGAGAGGGAACAGCCAGAAAGCCACTTTCTTCTGTCTTCCCTGGAGTGTGAGAGGGTGGAACATATTGCTGCCGCTGCTGCTGGCAACCTCTTTGCCACCTCGAGGAAGCCAGCCTGAGGACATGGCTGAGCAGAGCCCGGGTGTTGGGTGAGGAGACCCAGCTGAGGACTGGGCGGGCTCCCACAGACTCTTGGATGAGAGAGACGGGGCCAAGCCCTGAGCAGGCCTCACCTGAAACCCACCCTAAGTTAGGATTGCCAGGGAGAGTGAGCCATAGCCCCACACTTGGCTGTCGCCTCCTGTTAAACAGGCTTTCTGAGCTCACCGCAGCGGGGTGGCCAGTCCAAAGGCTTGGTGTGTAGTGAGCTGGGGTGGACGACGCGGACTGGGCTGGATCAGACCCCAGGAGCTGGGGCTGCGATTCAGGCAGGGAGGGGTGTTCCTGTCCCTCTGAGACTTGGTTTTAGACTCCCCTCCACACCAGCTCTGTGAGAAGACCATGGGGACAGCCACGGAGCTGGTGGGCGATGACTGCTATGAACCCTGAGTTCCAGCACAGCCTGGGGTGCAGGCCAGAGGCCGGCCGGGGGCCTGGCTCCAGGGACCGGAGTTGGGCCGAGAGGTGGGTCTATGGGGCAGAAGGGACCACAGGCTGGGCGTGCCAGGGGCGGCCACCAGGAAGAGGCTCATGGCGGATCTCACCTCTTCCAGGTGGGGAGGGGCTGCCAGGGGTGCTGGGCTTCCTACGGCACGAACCCACACGGGAGATGGACTGCACATTGCACCACGAAGGGCCTGAGAAGAACAACATGGGAGAGTGGGGCTCCAGCCAGGAGCTGGGCCCGTGTGCCAGGACCTGAGGGGCCCGGGGACGTGCTTTAATCTCTTCCCTGGTGTCTGCACGGAGGCTCAGGGGAGAGAGCCACAGGGAAGCCACCGCCCCTCCCGGGCCTGCAGCAGGCGTGCACAGGGCCCCGGAAGCCCTTACAACCCAGGGCAGTCCAGACCGCTCCTCAAGAAGATACATTGTTTTCCAGGAAAGCATTACTGAGAAGCGCCAGCCAAGACAGTAAGAGAAACAAACAAGGCACAATCGAGGCCTTTCTTTTAAAAATTCCCCTGCCACTCTTTCTCAAAACCGCGTCCCAGTATCTGGCTCTCACAGTCGGGAGCGGCCTTCTCCTTTGACTACGATGCTGGTTAAACATCAATCACGGTGATGGGAAACAATTTCTACCAAAACCCAGAAGAAAAGAAAACATATCAAGTAAACTAGAACATTGTTAACTGACTCTTGTTTCAGAGCGCAGGGCAAGGAATTCCCGTAGTGCCCGCAGGCTGCGGGGCCGCGCCCACAGAAACAGAGGGGGCGCCTGACGTCAAGGCCGTGGAATCCAGTGGCTTCTCACCAATGGCTGGTTAGGGGACAAGGACAGTGGCTTTGGGGACTGGTTTCGTTACATCTGTCATAAATAAGGAACACCTCGAACGTTCTTTAATACGGGCAGGAAAAACAAGAAAGTCAAGAGCAGTTGCGTGCTCAGAACGGTGCCCGGAGCAGCCGCAGAGCACGGGCAGGGCAGGCTGAGCTCTGATTAGACCCGCAGGGCAGGCCCGCACTGTGCCCCTGAGCTCTCCTTAGACCCGCAGGGCAGGGCCACCTGCGGCTGTGTCTCCTTGACCGAGTCTGTGACGTCCACTGGGACAGCCAGGGGTGACCAGTGGCAGATTCAGGCTCCAGGGCCCTGGCCTGGTTGTCAGGGAAGGGGGCCTCCGCCCTGCACAAGGCCAGAGCATTTGTCCCCGTTGCCCTACAGGTAGCTGTGTTCAGTGCCTGGTTCATGAGGAAACCCCACGTCACAGGGAGATGTGCTTCCCAAGGACGGTGTGCAGGCTTCCGGTTTCTGCGCTTGTCACCCAGGCCCCAGCACCGGGCAGAGAGCATGGCCAGTCCTGCCCACCTGTGGTCTGGGGTCTCGCAGACGGACCAGACCCCCAGCACAAGCAGAGAGCACCCCAGGTTCTGCCCGCCTGTGGTCCCCAGCGCAGGGAAAGGCCAGCGGTTGCTGGAAGCGGTTGCTGGAAGGGTTGCTGGTGGTGTGGGTTGGAGGAGGGTCCCAGGGGCTGCACAGACGTGGCGAGCAGGCTGTTACAAAGTGGGCCGCAGAGCCCTGCTGTGCCTGCGTGGGGTGCGGCTCACTAGAAGACCCCACTCAGAACGGCGTCTGAGAGTGCGCAAGGCCCGGCACGCTGAGCCGCAGGCAGTGCTCAGCCCGATGGGGTTTCCCTTCCGGGGGAGTGTCCACTGGACGCTCTGCCCAGGTACCTGCTCCCACCTGTGCTTGGTGAGTGGCAGAGGCTCACCTAAATTCTCACCTCGGCCCCTGGGTTCGGGTCTGGTGTCTTCGGGGCGGTTTCCTGGCGGCCTTCGCTGGACAGACAGGGCTGATGTTGGGATCGGCCCTGGCTGTTTCACCGGGTGTGAAGCTCTTGTGCTCACTCTCCTGCAGCTTTAAGGATGGTGTTCACACGGGGTCTTCACCCAGCTCTATGTGGTGTGAGCGTGGTGTGAAGGGGAACCCCATATTCCCAGAAGGGAGCTGGTGTCCTGACACTTAAGGCCGCCTGGGAACATTGCAGCCGGTCTCACAGCGGGGACCTTTCTGCCCCCTTAGTCTGTTTCCTTAGTCTCATATTTTACTGCCTTTTTTTTTTTTCTCCAAGAAAATAAACTTCTTAGGGCTCTATTTTTTAGTTTTACTATTTTTGTTTTCTCTTTATTTTAGGTGAGTTTTTGAAGTATACATTCTCATTTAAAATTATAGTAGAGAGAGCAACAAGACCCCTAAAAGCCACAGGTAGGAGCCTCCAGCCCCAGGTGCTTCCGGAGCCCGCCATGGCCACCGCCCTCCAGCACCTCAAACTCCATTCACACGCCAACTAGGTTCAGAGTGCCACGTGGGCGTCAAGTTCACCCCGTTCCTCAGTACTGCAGTGGTGTACTCATGCCAGCGGTCTTCCACGTTCTCAGCCTTTACAAACAGAACTGCTGCGAAAGGCCTTGTGTGAGTTTTTGTTTAGTTCTGGGGATTGAAGCCTGGGGCATTCTACTTTTGAGTTACACTGCAGCCCTATTGTCTTGCTAAGTTTCTGAGGGTCTCACTAAGTTTTTGAGGCTGACCTTGAACCTGCTATCCTCCTGTCTCAGCCTCCCAAGTACTGGGATTACAAGCATGCACCGGCATGCCTGGCTGACACGCGGTTTGAGTGGGTGTGAGTACTGTACCTTTGGGCATAGGTGCCACCATTGACTTGCTGGATTGTACTGTGTGCAGATATACTCAACTAAATACACTGCTTGACTCTTTTCCAAGTGGGTTGTACCAGTTTACACTCCTGCACCCATATGTGGGAGTTGTAACTGCACCACACCCTTGTCAACCCTTGGCAGTGTCAGTGTTACATGTTAGCAGTTCTTTGGGGAGTGTATTGGTATTTTATTGTGGTTCTGCTATTCATTGCCCCATAACCACCACCCACATCCTACAAGCCCCCTTTTTCCCTCCAGTCTTGCTTCTCAGTAGTAATCACTATCTTGACTTCTTCCCAACAGCATGGATGTTTTATTCTTCTTCTCACAAGTGACATCCTGCCATACATATATCCCTTTCTATTAGTATTTTTTCAATATCACATGAAGAAAGCAAATATCAAAGCCAAAAGATCACTCTTTAACAAAACTCAATAAAACTGACAAATTTTTTTAGGGATTGCACGGGAACCATGGACTAACTTGAGGAACCGAATCTTCCAATTCACCAGCGTGGTACTTCCCTTCACTAGATCTTCTACAGCTTCTCTCAGTAAAATATTGTGCTTTCTGTATCAAGATCTTGTAATTTCTTAAAGAATTTTTTCAGGGTGTTTTATTTTTCTGTACTGCCATGCCTCATAGCTGTTGAAATTTTTGTTTCCTAGCTATTTGATGTAAACATCTAGAATAATGATTTGGGTAGGTTAGGCTTATAGTCCGTGATCTTGCTGAAATCATGTATCAAGTAGTTTCTTTCAGTAGATTATCTTATGCTTTCTGTTATATTGTCAGTGAAATAAATTCATTTCATCCTCTTCAATCTACATACCGCTTGTTGTACTGGGATGCTTTTCTTGGAAAACGTTTTATTAAAGTGGTAAAAATTGGCATCCATGACAAGGTCCTACTTGCTTGGTGTATGAGCTCAAAGTTTCACCATGCACCTTTCATTATATGAAGGGACTTACCTGCTTTTCTTTCATTTCTTGCAGTTCTCATAATGAATGAAATCTCAACAAAAATCTTCTTGCATTGTTGTGATGGCTATGTAGCATTTTCTTGTTTGTATTTTACTAAATATGATTGCATTTGTTAGTTTTCAACTTTTTGCCTTTCTCACATGTCGGGATTGCGCCTCAATTAGTGATGTAAGTTTTTATATACAGTTGATTGTGTTTGCTGATTCTTAAAGGGTATTTGTGGCCACGCTCATGCCAAAGATTGCTGTAATGTTTCTCTCTTGCAACAACCTTGTCAGATTTCAATAGCAAGGTAGGTCACACTGGTCTTTTAACAATGTTGCAAAGCATTGCATGTTCTTTCTGATCTCTGCAGGTTTGTGTGAGATCAGTGCATTCTCTTCCACAAACTTTGGAAGAGTTCATGGGATGCGATAGCTGGGCCTGGAGCTGTATTTGTGGTAACATTTTACTAGGATCATTCAGCATCATAAGTTTATCTTGCATCAGTTTTGCAGGTGCTGTTTTTCAGAATTTGTTCAACCTATCTAAATTGTCAAGGGTATTGGCAGTACTCATTCATTCAGCATGTTCATCATCACTTCGGTGTCTGCAGGGTCTGTAGTGATGTCTCCATTCCCATCTTTGATATTTTGCATTTGTGCCTCTCTGTTTTTTTCTTGATCAAAGATTCTAGGTGTTCATTGTTTTATTCTTATCATTCCACTTCAAGAAAACTTTTGCTTGTTGAGTTTTCTCTCATCTATGTTTTCTGTTTCATTAATTACCAATGTTTTGTTTCCTTCCTTCTAATTTACTGAGTCATACAGCTTACTTTTCTGTTCTTCTTCCAAGCTCTTGAGAAAAATGCTCAATCTTTTGATTTTTAGCATTTTTCTAAGATATGCATTGAAATGTGCATGTTCTTCTCAAAGTAGCTTTAACTACATCACAGAAGTTTTAATGTTTCATCTTATGTACATTCATTTGAAAATATTTCCTAACTTCCATTGTGATCTCTTTTGGACTAATGGAGTACTTGGAAGTTTACTGCTTCATTTCCAAACATTTGAGATTCTTTCTACCTATCTTTGTATTACTGGTCTTGACCTTAATCACCATGCTCTGTGTGTTTCAATGTTCAAAATGTGCTGTGAGTTTTCAAACAGGCATCTGTCTTAGCAACATTACACATCCCCTTGGAAAAGCAGCTGACATCGGTCAAGCCCATGCAGGGCTCTGTGAGTGTCAACCAGGCAAATCTGTTCACTGTGCTTTTCAAATCTCCAGTACTTCTACTTTTTGTCTATCTGAGCCGTATACCTTTCCACCCCTTTCTCTGTTTTACATTGCTGTTGTCATCTGAGGGAACATACAGTTTGTCATGATCTGGTTTTGCAACTCAACCCAATAGTCTTTCTCTTTCAGTTAGACAATCAGTGTAATAATGACTACTCTAATTAATGATACATCTGTGCTTATATTTATCATAGGACAGCTTGCCTTCCAGCGGTCTCTTTGTTTTAAATTCTTTCTTGCCAGTTTTTGCCCAATTGAATATTTCTCCTTATGTCCCTTACTAGCTTTTTGGGTGTGTACATCCTCCGAATCCTCCCAGGGCAACTTCCCACCTGAGTCGAGGCTCGTAAGCGAGCGCCGGTTAGGCTCCTGTCCCTTCATGAGGCCAGTGCCACTTCTGACCTTGCCCCTGACCTCATCTCATGTTAGTACTCCTGCTCGGCACCCTAATTTTACACAGTCACCTCTACAAGATTAACATTATTATGCCTGTTGGGGTCAGTGAGAACTCAGATGTGTAGCTTTTCTGATGTCTTTCACAATTTGTTTATTTTAAAACTTCCTTGTTTTCAAAACTATTTGAGAGCCAGGCGTGGTGGTGCACACTTGTAATCTCAGTACTTGGGAGGCTGAGACAGGAGGATCACAGGTTCGCAGTCAGCCTCAGCCCTGTTCCAAAATAAAGAATAAAAAAATAGGGCTGGGGGTATAGCTCAGAGCTAGAGTGTCCCTAGGTTCCATTTCCAGTCTCTAAAAAAAAAAATAAAATAAATAAAAACTTTTTGAGGGGATAATTGCTCTTTCACCTAAAAGAATTCCTTTCTCATTTATTTGGGACAAGAGCACCATCAAAAATTATCTCAAATGCTGTTCATCTAGATATATCTTTATTTCATGTTTATTTTGAAAAAAAAAATTTAACTGGCTAGAGGAATTCAGGGGAGCTGCTATTTTCCCCCAGAATTTTGAACTACACCAGACGGCAGTGCCTTCCAGCTTCCGTCATTTTCTGTTGAGATGTAGGCAGCCTAGCAGCCTGTTACTTTTGCGATCCTTCTCTTTCTTCTTATTTCTGACTATAATGTGTCAAGTATGGTTTTCTTGGTATTCCTTTTGCCTTGTTTATTTTGTTGTTTTGGTTTGGAGTTTCATTGTTGTTTGGTATTGGGGACGGGAACCAGAGGCATTCTACCTCTGAGCTACACTCTGCAGCCCTATTTTATTTTGAAACAGGGTCTCACTAAGTTGCTGAAGGCCTTGCTAAGTTGCTGAGACTGGCCTTCAACCTATGATCCTTCTATCTCAGCCTCTCAAGTACTAGGATTAGAGGTGTGTGCCACCACGCCCAGGTGCCTCTTTTTTTAGTGCTTCATAAATATGAGGTTTGGTGTCTTTCATTGGTTTAGGACATTTCTTGACCAGGACTTCTTCAAATGTTCCTTCTTTCTCATTCTCTCTTCTTATGCTGGGACTCCAAACCATGTCTGCTAGAGCTCTGCACCAATACTCATATGTTCTCATGCTGTCTTTTCTATTTTTGTCCTTTTATTTTTAATATTTATTGTAAGGGCTGATCCAAGAATGCCATTGGAGACCAGAGGAGCAGAGTGAGAGAGAGATAGAGTTTATTGTTCTGCGAACAAAGGAAAACAACTTTTATAGGTAGGGTAGGGGGTGGTCTTGCAGGATCAGGTACGGAGCTACATTGGGTGAGATGAAGGGGAAGAAATTGGAGCCAACCAGAGGTAATAGGCTGGCTAGTTCCTGGGCACGGGAATGCACCGCCGGCTGATGCCCGGAAGAGAAGCTGGAATAGCTCCATGTTTGGGGTGCTTTATGGGGATTCTGTTCCAACATTTGTTTATTTATTATTAATTAATTAATTTATTTATTTATTCTGCGATACTGGGGATTGAACTCAGGAGCATTCTACCTCCAAGCTACACCCCCAGTTCTATTTTTTTTATTCTTTATTTTGAAACAGGATCTCACTAAGTTGCAGAGGGTCTCACTAAGTAGCTAAAGCTGGCCACGAATCCAGATCCTCCTGTTTCAGTCTCCCAAGTACTGGGATGACAAGCACGTGCCAACATGCCCGGCACATTTTTGTCCTTTTAGTTTCATTGCATTTACTTGATATCTTCTACTGACCCATCCTCCAGTTCACTGACCTCCGTTCTGCTGTTGAACCAGTTTTTGGACCCATATTGCAGGTGCTTCATTTCAGTTAATGTAGTTTTTAGTTCTAGTATTTCCACCTAATTAAAAAAAAAAAAAAGATTTTTCTAGGTGTGGTGGCACACGCCTGTAGTTCTAGTACTTGGGAGGCTGAGGATTATAGGTTTGAAGCCAGTTTCAGCAACTTAATGAGACCCTGTTTTCAAACAAAAAGTAAAACAGGACTGGGAGTGTAGCACAGAGGTAGAATGCCTCTGGGTTCAATCTCAGGAGTTCAAAAAGAAAAAAAATTTTTTTTGTTCTATGAAATTAGTCCATCTTGTTATATGTTCTGTGTACAAATTAACCATAGCTAATTTTAAATCATGACTAGAAGTCCAATATCTGTTCGGATTTGGTTTTGTGTGTGTGAATATATATATATGTATATATATATATATATATATATATATATATATATATATATATATATGTGTGTGTGTCTCTTGGTATTTGACCATTTGGGCCTTTGTATGGGAGGGGGGAGTTTTGTATTTTGGACGGCAAAATAAACCCAAGAAATTCAAATATTACCAAAAGAAAAGGCACACACCAGAAGGCTAACAGCACACAAGGCAGCAGCAGGACCCCTGTTTACATTAAGAACGATGTGGCCCCTTGAACTGATGAGTGAAGAACCAACAGGGCAAAGAAGGAAAAATACTCAGAAAAAGAGAAGAAAGCGGGAGTAGTGGGTGGAAAAACTAACAGTTTAAAGGAAGATCTATTTTAGATCTTAATAGAAATATTCTCTGCCGTGGCACATACCTGTCATCCCCGGCAGCTAAGGCAGAAGGATCGGAAGTTCAAAGCTGGCCTGGGCAACTTAACAAGACCGTCCTTGTCTCAAAATAAAATAAAAAGGGCTGGGGCTCTAGGGCTGTAGCTCAGTGGTAGAGTGCTCCTGTGCCACCAAAAAAAAAAAAAAAAAAAAAAAAAGAGAGAGAGAGAGGGAATCTCATAAGGCACCAGGAGATCTGCCAGCAGAACCCGCAATACAAACCTCAAAATAAAAAGAGAAACAAATCCAAGAAAATCTGTAGAAGAATGAGAAGAGAGAAAGAAAGATCAAAATGATAATCTTACAAAGTTTGTTGTTGACATTAAGAAAACTAAAACCAAAGAAACATACGCACACACACACACATAGGACCAGAACCAAAGCCCTCAGTGAATCCACACGGGCTGGCGGAGTTGGGCAGGAGGGAGGCTGGAAACCGTGCCTGGTGAGGAACTCCGATCAGGTTCTGCCAAGATAGGGAAGAACCAGGAAACAGGAGAGGCAGAAGCTCAAACCCCGCAGTGGTCACCGCCAGCTCAGGAGGCTACCCTGTTGTTCTGGGACGCCACCGGCCCCTGGAGGCACTGTCTGAGGTGCAGGGCCAGCGCCCCTCCTGAGGCTTGGGGCCGCCCCTCTCCCAAGGGCCCCGCCACATCACTGGACGTGTCTCCTGCCTCCTGCCTCCTTGGCACTTGTGCAGTTGGGTGCAGGTTGGAGAGGCCTGTCCCCCCCTCCCCCCCCGCCCGGCTGAGGGACTGGCCGAGTATGGCCACACTGACACCCCTGCCATCCTAGAGCTGGCTTCTTTCCCTGGGACCCCAGACTCAAGTTCCCAACCTCATGGGATGTCTGCTCTGGGTGCCCCATGAGCATGTGCTCCCCACCCCTGGCCCTGCACCCTCAGGGGCCAGTCTATCCCTTGCAGAGGCTCCGATGGACACCCAGGGGACTCCGGCCTGGCTCTCACACTGCATACTGAGCCCAGCTCTGCCTCAGAGTCCACCAGGGTCAGCCACTGCCCTACCTGTCCAGGCTGCAGGTCCCCCTGGGCGGACGCAGGGCGTGCTCCCCAGAGACAGGGCTCCCAGGCAAAAGTGTGAGCCCCTGAGCTGGACATCAGACCAGACACCCCCAGTCCTCCCAGCCCTTCCTAGTCCTCCCCAATTCTCCCCGGGAGCACTGCAGGCCTCAGGCCCCCAGCCCCAGGGCCCCGGCCCCCAGCTCTCTGCAGCTCTGCTCCTCTCAGATGGGTCCTGCCTCTCAGGCTCCGCTCACATGTCCCCTCCCCAGTGAGCAACTGCCCCTCTGTCCCCGCCCTTCAGGTCTCCGAGTCTCACTCACCCCTGGACTTCTGCCCGCCCACCCATCACCGTGAGGCGCTCAGACATGGCGGCTTTTCCCCTCTCCATCTCGCTTCCCCAATCCTTCCCTCTGCCTCCCAGTCCCCATCCTGGGCTGCCCAGGACACCTTGCCCACCGGCCTGAAGCCACAGTCCGGCTTCCCCACCCGGCTCCCCCATGACTGCTCCCTGTCTGCTCTCCCATGGGAAGAGGGCTTGGGGGGCTCATCTCACCTGCAGCTGGACCCCAAGCTCAGAAAGGCCCCCCTGGAACAGACATCTGGAAGCTGCTAAGGAGGTGGGGGTCAAGGAAGAGTCCATGAGGGTTGCTTTAGGGACGAGTCCAGTGGTCTGGCTGGGGCCGGCTCGCTCCTGACCTGTGACACAGGGGAGGATTTGGGTGGACCGAGGACTCAGCGGCCACTCTGGTCCAGGGATCTGCAGGCTGCTGGACACCCACCCTGGAGGGAAGCGACTGCTGTCCCACCCCTGAGGTGTCCTCCAAACCCCAGGCCAGAGGCTGCGCCCTGCCAGGCCCAGCTGGCCCTCAGCTGAACAGGGACGAAGCATCCTGGGGTCCCACGGAGCGGCCCCCTTGCCAGGACTGGACTCCAACTGTTCCTCCCCTCGGCTCCCTCATATGGAATCAATACCAGACCTCGTAAAAGACCCAGGTTCTTGTTTCAAATTATGAAACAAACATTCCTCTCGGATAATACCATGTCAAGCCATGGTGAGGGTTTTGAATTCCAACTTCAAGGGGACGTTAAAATTAGTTCTAAATCATAGCATGTACGTTCGTAATAAATTGGAGGCCATATTCTGCTGCCAATTAAAAGTCACTCTTGGATCCCTTTCTCTGAATTGAGTTTATGCTGATGGCATGCCCTTCAGAAGGCCTTAAGTGGCAAACAAAAGTGTAAGCTTCAAAAATAATTAATGCAATTTAATGACAATAAAGGGACTTCAAAGCCCCTGAAAGCAGCAGGGGTCTCATCAAGGCAGAAAAAAAAAAAAAAGTGTGTTTCCAGCTTGGATCTGAAACCCAGCAAATGGCCCAGGATCTTGAGGGAAGATTGTAAAGACTTTGGAATGAGGGCATGTGGGTCTGGTTCTTTGTCTTTTTTTTTTTTCTTTTTCCCCTCAGTAATGGAACATTGTCATATGGAGACACTTTGGTCCTAGCAAAGTACTTAGCGGTTCTAATTATCCAAAACGAGAGCTGCATTGGACGTGATTCAGGAGTCCACACTAAGCCATTCCAGGCATTTAGCAGGCTGCTGTTGAAACTTTTGTTTTAAGCACTTTTGAGACCTGCACCTTCACTTTTAGAACTTCCTTAAACTTCAGCTTAGGGTGTTGCTGTTGACAAAAGTGCCTCCTTTGAAAGTTGCAGAAACTGAAATGAAAGGGTTAACAGCACGTTCAGAAGGTGAGCCTTCCTTGCGGGGTACTTGTCAAATGCATACAGACTTGTTTCAGTTGCTGTCAGGTGGACCTTGGCAAGGGCTGGTTCTTAGCTTACCCTGAGCCTGCACACTGGGCCTTGCAGCTCTCATATTGGAAGGCACACAAAGAATCTGACACACATAAATGACAGCATTGTTCCATTTCTTTGGGGGGATGTCTGGTGGCCCAAACCATCCGGCTTCGCAGGCCCTTAGGACATCTTCCTAACCACAGATAGCACCGCCCAACGTTGACCCAGGATCCTCCCTGGAGTCTCTGAGAGGAGAATAATGCGGTCTTTCTTGGAAATCGGCTCTTGTGCTAAGCCCTGTCAGGAAGCCACTCTGCTGCCGCCTCCGTGACACCAAGGCACAAAGTCAGTGAAGGCAAACTCTGAGTCACTGGCCCACACGTCGTGTCTGCAGGGGCTTAGCAGTTGGGAGAGGGCATCGGGACGCGCTGACCTCGCTGTGGTCCCAGAGTCGGCCTCCACCAGCTGACTTTGATGGACATCAGGCCTGGCTTCTTTCCATGTTCACTGGAGTTCAGGAGGTGAACCCCGAGTTCCCGGGGCCTCCCAGGCGAGGGCTGGGCTCCTCTGTGTCCCTTGAGGAAAGGGACGCCTGGAAGGTCTGCATGCTGGCGCCTGGTCCACGCTCCATACCACAGCAACCTTGCCAGGCAGGCCTGGGACTTGGGGCCAGAGTCAGTCCACACGGAGCCACAGCAGCCCTGAGCCTCTCCCCTCCCCCTCCCTTTCCATTCACTGCAGCATGAATTGAGCGCCTACTGTGTGCTAGACGTTGGAGCAGGCTTGAGGACATCCGGATGACAGAGGACATTCCTGCTTCAGAAGAACTGGAAGCTGGCTGAGCACGGTGGTCCACGCCTGTAATCCTAGTACTTGGGAGGAGGAAATAGGAACTTCAGGAAGAGGCTGCGGTCTCCCTCGGCCCCTGCACCCGCCCAGCCATCTCCTGGGATGTGGCCACCTGAAGGACTCTCACTGCCTGGTCCCAGCCACGGCAAGGCCCTGGGTTCCCTTCCTGCAGCTGCCCGGGAGGGAGGGGGAGCGCCTCAGGCAGTCCAGCCAGCCCCACCTGCTCCCTGGGGAAGCTGGCTCCCGGTCCCCATCCCTGTAGCAGTGTGCAAAGAACCATGATTCCCATTCTCCCCCAGTAGGACCCCGCCCAGGCGGTCCGGGGTGGAGGTGCCAGTAGCCAGCACGCCCCCATCCCGCCAGCACGCCCCCATCCGGCCAGCACACCCCCATCCCGCCAGCACTGTGCGACTGACGTAGCTTCACTCTGTGTATCCTGTGGGTTGGGCAGCATTTGCTAAATTTGCATCCAAATCCTGCCTGTCCCGGTCACTTTGTTGGGGCAAGAAGAGTGTTGGGTTTCTGCCAAGATGGGGGTGAGCCAAGCCCCTGGCTCCGGCCCAAATCTACCCTGAAGGCCCTGACCCCGGCACCTCTCGACAAAGCCAGATTCCTGTGGACGGGTGCTCTCATCTGGCTCCTCGTGACAAAGGTGAGTGGACTCCAAGCTCACGACAACCACATCGCTGCAGACTCACTCGCTACACACAGGAGAACTTAGTTTTTTCTTTTGTAGATACACGTACCTTTATACCAGGGGGCACCTGAGCAATTCTCTCTCAAATGACTTTATTTCAAAACAGAAAGAGCTGAAATTTTTGACAGAAGTGCAAGGCCAGGTGTTGGGGTCTTAGCCCGGCAGGCCCAGAGAGACCTCGCCTCAAGATGGCGCCTGGCAGAGTGCCAGGAGCAGCTGCAGGTGGTAACATCCTAGGGCTGTGCCATGTCAGAGTGCATGCGCTAGTACGTCAGAGCGTGGACAGTGCGTGCCCAATAGGGGGCTGTAGTGTTACTTAAGTTGCCTGAGTGATCAACTCCCTGATAGGCTCACTGGGTTTTCCTCTTGATGGCTCCTCCCATACCTGACTGAAAGATAAGGCATCTCTCCCGTGAGGGAGAGGGAGTAAGAGAATAGGGAGGGAGGAAGGCAAAAGAGAAGAGAGAGAGAAGAATAAAGAAGCTTGCACCATTCCTGTGTGATTGTCGTCTCTTTGGGCCCTCGAGGGCGGGGGGGGGGGGGTCCCGTGTGAGGGACGATAGCCAGGTTTAAGTTCTTCTGGGTTCATGTGCTTGTGCTGACACGTGTATGAGTGTGCTTGAATGTGTGGAAGGTTTGTGAGGTCTTCTCCCCTCTGACAGTCTAGTACAAACCAAAAGGTTGCTCAGGCATGTGGACTGTGGCTGACATCTTTTTATTAGAAAACTCTGGAAGCGGTGTTGGAGCTTAGCCCCCAGGCAGAGCAGCCGCTGGCACAGGGGCTCCAGTCTCCCATGAGGTGAGGACGAGGGTCCCAGCAGGAGGAGGTGGCCGGGAGGTGACATGGTACATGCGACGCCCAGCCTGGGTGGCCCCACAGGTACCTGGGAAGGAGAGGTCCGTGGGGCCGGGAAAGGAAGCTGGACAACCCCAGCGTTGTTATTTACAAGTGAGGACAGGAGACCACACCCACCGGCAGAGTGAGTTACAGCCTGAAGAAACCCCTCTGTTCTGGAGGTCAGAGCCCGGGGCAGCTGGCCAGCTGGACCAGGGTATCCAGGTGGTCATCAGAGAGGGTGAGCATGCACCCAGCCTCCATACCAGTGGGTGCCCAGTGGCTGCCCCAAGCCTCAGGAGGTTGAGCAGACTGCACCCCACTCGCCATGGGTGTCTGGACTCAGGTGAGCTCAAGCAAGGCTGAACCCCGTTTGCAGGAGGGAGGGAAGGAGGAGGGGGAGGGGAGGACTCCAAGGTGAGCAAGCTGGGTCACCCCGTCTAGCTCCATGTCCAGGCTGGCAGAGAAGAGGACCCTAAGAGATGAGGCAGTTGCCCGGACAGCCCCAGGATCTGGACCGGGAAGCACTGCCTACATGGGGCCCCAGGGCGGGCGTCAGGGAGCCCAGGGTGTGTGGGCATGGCAGCCAGCCCCAGAGAGGCCTCTTAGACCCTGGTGCAGCCTCATGCATGGCTCACGGTCATGCTCAGTCCTGGAGGCTGCCTCGAGAAAACCAGGCTGGTCTGAAGTGTGGCCCTTGCTAGGAGGAGGGCTTTGGCACAGGGTCAGGGATGGTCAGAACGCGAGGCAGGATGGACAGGCCTCCGAGACATGCGCAGGGATGTCCTGAGCCATGGTGGCAGCTGGCAGGAGAGGCAGGCAGTCAGCTCAACAGGGCCCCATTGACTGGAGCGGCAGGAGCCCCAGGCCCCTTCGGCAATGCCGGAGCCTGAGCCGAAAGAGTGGGCACCACTGTCTGTGGCCTGGTGACCCGACACCCCCTACTGGCCTCTGCCTGAGCCCTGTGGTCACCTCCACCTGGGCCTCACTGGCGATGCCTGACTTGGCCATCAGACGCGCACAGCGCCCCAGGTGATCATGCCTCACACGGCCATGCCAGGCTGGTTTCCAGGTGCAGGAAATTGAGGCTCGGAGGAACCTGCTGAGCCAGTGCTTTGTGCCTGGAGTCCCTGCGGCAGGGGGCTGCCTGGGGTCAGCTCTGTTTCCCTGCCTCTCCTGCTATCCTGCTCTGGCAGCGTGACCACAGAGTGCGGTCACCTAGGGGTGCAGGGCGGGCCGGAGTGGCGGAGCTCTGCCCTCGGCAAGATGCCCATGGTCTCCCAAGGGTGCCATCCTCTCCTAACGCCCCTGCTCTTTGCCCTTTGTCCGTTATTTATTTAAATAGAGACGTCTAATCTGCATGGCTCCCCAGGTTGAATTACCACCTGCCTGGAGGGGCGGCAGGCCACCTCTTGGCCTTGGGCACCACATACGAGGTAGGAGGAGACCCAGGGGCAGCAGCCCCCTGGGAACCATGCTGGTCACTTCCCTGTGGCCTGATGGGAGCCAAGGTCACAGGCGAGACACAGTGGTCCGTCCCAGGGCCAGCCGCTCTGCCTTGTCTCGAGGGCTGCTGGCTCCCAGCAGTGTCTCACCAGTGCCAAGCAAGGCCGAGCCGTGTTGCCAAGTGCCCGCATGGTCTTGGTCATGAACCAGAGTTTCATAAACCACAGTCGCAGAGCCGAGCACGTAGCTTCGTCTGTTTGGTTTATTACCTATGAGTTTGGCTCCGGATTAAAGAACCAAGTGACGGCACGCTTTTCTCTTTGTGGAACACGCCTGCATAAGGCCTCACGTGTGTGATGGAGGGCAGGCCCCGGCCCTTTCCAGCTCTTCAGGAGTCTCCTCAGGGCCTAGAGAAGCCAGCCATCCTGGCATCACAAGTGGGCATTGCTCTCTGAGAAAGTTCCAGCAAATGAGTAACTGACTGTACCCGGAGTGCACCTGCCTCTTCTGGAGAAGCTGTCCAGTGCTGGGGAGGAAGCGAGCCCGGGGCAACAGGTGGCTAGGATGTCTGGAGCATTCCCGCCACGGGAGACCTGGTCCATCCCCGCTGGGTAAGCCCAGTCATTCCACGCACAAGCTGTGGCTCAGACCCAAGCTCCTTATCCTGCTTCAGCTCATCAGGACGTGACAAGAGTCCTGCCAGGGACCCTCTCCTGGGGGCGCGGGGGAGAGGAAGCCCCTGAGAATCCACCGTAAAGCAGCTGCATGGGATCCACTCCCTGTTTATACCCTAAATGGTGTCCCTCGCTCTGGCCCACACACTCATTTCTGGTTCAGGGCTGAAATCACCATTAGCAGACTTGCAGTCCCTCCTAGGGCCTGGAGGGCCTACAATCAGGGCTGGGTTAGGAGAAGACTCAGTACAACTACCCAGAAATGCCCAACAGGAGGGAGGCTGGCAGAGGATGAGGTGGTGGGGGCAGAGCAGTCTGAGCTGCAGAAGACGAGGCAGGTAGAAACCTGGACACAAGTGGCCCCCGTGGTTGGAGCAACAAGCCTGGGTGAGCCCAGTGTTTCTGGGACCCCTGCCGTGTCCCCTGTGGCATGGGGCCAGAATCCAAACAGTTGGTCTTAGAGTGGAGGCTGGGATAAACGGGAAGCCAGGCCAGCAAAACCAGGGAGTTGGATAAGCCGGAGCATGCCACAGAAGGGCTGAGACAGGAGACCAACGGAGCTGCCCCGCTCAGAACTGCCAGGAACCCAAGGCTGGGCTACAGGTGAATAACCCCGGGACTGTCCAGCGGAGGCGGTGGACCTTTAAAAGCTACCCTCCAAGGGACACGGGTCAGACCAGGAGACTCGGGCGCCGAGGCTGTGACCCTCCAGGGGTCTCTTGGCTCGAGTGTGGTCCTCCCAGGACACCTGCGGGGCTGCCTGAGAGCGTCTGCAGGATTGGGCGGCTTGTCCCCGCTGCCTGGGGACCTAACAGGTATCACAGCCCTGCAGAGCCTGTTATTTCCTTTTCCATCTTTTAATTAAAATGCCATTTAAAAAGAGGGCTCCGTCCGAGCCCCGTGGCTGAGCTGCTGGACAGTCCCATCGGGTCTCGGCTTGGCCCAAGTCATTGGAAAATATTCCAAGAATCTCAGCGTTGTGGTTTTGTTTTCCCTTGGCTTTGGGAGCGTCTGAGGAATGTGTGATTGTTTATGAAATGCCGCCACACTGGCTGCGGGAGCACCGTTTGAAGGGAAAGCGAGGCAGACGTGGGCTGCTCTTGGCTGGAGCCCTGAGCCCCTTGGTGCTCCCTGGCTGCGGTGCCCGGAGCCTCTGCCCATGGGCCCGTCAGAACTCCACTGTGGGGCAGGAGCAGCAGCGTGCGTGCTCTCGGGGCCCGGCTGTGGGCCTCTTGCCCGCCTGGCTCCTCCACAGTCACCCTCCCGCATCTCCCATGGTCCTGAGCCGGGGCAGCCAACCCCGGCCCTCCCCGTTCTCGGCAACTGTGGGATTGCAGAGGGGTGAGCAGGGCTTCCTCAAAGGGTCCTGGGCTTCACAGGTGACCCTGTGGGGCCCGTGTGTCAGAGCCCTGGCTGTGGAAGAGGCTCCGCAGAGGCTGCCTCTCAGGTTGAGAGCCATGTGGCTGCCACAGGGCCTGGCCCTGAGCAGAAGTGCCATCATGTCACCCTGCCCCCCGGGCCCCTGCCCTGGCCAGGCAGTGGGTGGCCCAGGCTTCCATCCTGGGTCACTAGGAGGGACCCGTCTTCCAGATGGGGACGCCGTGGTGCAGAGAGGAAAGGGTGCACGAGGTCCTTTGTAATCCTCACCCTCCAGGCAGTGGTGCAGTGGTTAGCACACGGGCCCCACTTCCTGCAGCCTGCTCCAGCCGAGCAAAGAGGACAACCACATGGCCACCTCCTCAGACACAGAACAACATCTGGGAACATTCAACATCCATTCACGAAAAACATTCTCAGCAGACTAAGAATAGAAAGGCATTTCCTCAGCTGAATAGAGGGTCCTTTCAAGAGACTGCAGCAAGCGGCTCGGAGTGGTCCGACAAAGCAACCTGGGCGTGCCGAACGGGGCTTCTTCTAGCATCCCAAGGGAGGTCGTGTTAGCTCATCCTTGGTTACGGAGGGGCAGATAGAGACAGCAGCTGGAAGGGGAAAAAGGAAACGTGTTCTTCTCAAATGGCACCGTTCTGCGCATTATGAAAACATGAATATGGTGTAAGGAAATCATACAGATAAGAAATAAAAGATAATACGATGGAAGATTGGAAAGAATTTACGCATACATTATGGGATGTAACAAGAAGTAGCAAGGATGTTGGATGCAAACCCAACATACAAAATCAGTTGCAGTTCTCTCTACCAGGAAAGACAGTGTGTGTGTGTGTGTGTGTGTGTGTGTGTGTGTGTGTGTGTGTGTACTGCCGATCGAACCCAGGGGCGTTCCACCTCTGAGCTACAGCCCCAGCCCTCTTTTTAGTTTTTACTTGGAAACAGTCTTCCTAGGATGCTGATAGTCTCACTATATAGCTTAGGCTGTCCTTACACCTGCAATCCTCCTGTCTCAGCCCTCTAAGTGCTGAGTTTACAAGTGTGCACCGCCATGCCCGGCCAAGAAAGACATTTAAAAGTTAAAAACCTAAGGCAAACAAGGCTATTGAGGGGACATTTGTAAAACTTCACTGAGAGACAGTAACAAAGACCTACGTCCCCGGAGAGTCCTGTGCCGATGGTGCACGAGACTCAGTGTTATAGAGACAGTAGGCTTGTGAGGTCCAGTCAGCACCCAGCAGGCTTTGTTGTGAAACTAAGCAAGCTGACTCTGAAACTCACAGGGATAGGCAAAGGCCCCGGAGCAGTGACAGCGCTCACTAGAGCACAGTGGCTGACTGGAGGCTAGGCTGTGGTGATCAGACACGGGAAGTTGGTGCCTTCAATAAAAACAGCTCAGTATGCATACCAGGTCCAGTCTCATTAGCAATCGGCTAAATGAAAATCAGAAACATTTCATTCAAACTCATTTTGCAAAGGTGAGACCAAGTGCGGGTGGGGAGATGAGATCGTTCCAGCCACCTCAAGAGACACAGGCTACTTCGTGGCTGAGCTGAATGTGTCCACTGACATGCTGGTCAGTCCATGGCAAGGTGGACCCTGCAAGTGGCCCCTGGATAGGTGTGGCTGGCCGCACGAAGCGTGAGTGTCACAGTGCAAACCAGGGGAATGAGCCTGTTGCAGAAGTGTAGTCCTCCCGAGCCCGGGGGCATCGGAGCCTGTGTCCTGTGTGCTTGGAGGTCTGGCTGGGTGTCGTGCCGTTTCCCTGGGCTTGAGCACCATAGGCTGTCAAGGGTCAGTGAGAGGTGCTCAACCTTGGCTGTCCACATCCCCTGAATTAAAAGCCGCATCCAGGAGCCGGACACGGTGCACTTGCCTGTAATCCCAGCACTTAGGACGTTGAGACAGGAGGATCACAAGTTTGAAGCCAGGCTCAGCAACTTGGCAAGGCTCTCTGCAACTTAATGAGACCCTGTTTCCAAATAAAACATAAAATAGGACTGAGTGTAGCTTGGAGGTAGAATGCCCCTGGTTGGAATCCCCAGGAATGCGCGCGCGCACGCGCACACACACACACACACACACACACACACACACACACACACACGCAGTGTCAAGGAGCTTCTAGCCACAGAGAGCCCTCTTCCTGGCCCGGCGCAGGGTCTGCACCTCCCTGGGCTCTGCAGGGCCTCCCTGCCAGGCTTCCTTCCTGCAAGCAGATGCAGCCTCTGTGCTCAGGGAGGTCAGCGATGCAGATTTATGGAGGTGGAACGCAGGATGGAGGGTCTCTCCAGCACTGACCAGCACCAAGGGAGAGGCACAGCTGTGTGGCAGGAGTAAGGGGCACTGGCCTCTTGATTGTGGGGGGAGGGAGCAGTGTAGCCCCAGAGGGGCACCTGCCCCTGCTGACCTCAGCTGGCCTTCCAGAGGACAGAGAGGATTACAGTAAACCATGGCAAATGCAAGTATCTGCCATTGGCTAACCGCTGTAGTGACGGGACATTCTGGTAGGACTTGGTTTACTTTCTCAGCTAACAGGTGCACGCACTTCCCCTTGATCTCTGTGGGAGGCGGTGGCAGCACCACCAGGACCCCTCTGCAGAGAATGGACATGATTCTGCACCTGGGGCCTCAGGAACATCTCCAGGGAGCCGAAGAGAGCAGAGGGGCTGGGCCCATGGGGCAGACGGAAGAGTGGCGTCGTGGTCAGAGCTGTGGGCTGGAGTGTGGAGCCGTGGATGGCACCAGCCAGGAGCAGGTGGAGGAGGCTCCGAGGGCTGAGCAAGCCGTCTCCACCTGCCCCTCATTCCAACCCTTAAGGGGAAGAGTCTGTCCTCAGTCTTGCCTTTGCCTCTTGAAATTATTTTCATCAAAAGCCTTTTGGGGGAGCCGGGCGTGGTGGCGCACGCTTGTAATCCCAGCATTCGGGAGGCTGAGACCGGAGGATCCGGGTTCGCGGCCAGCCTCAGCTACCTAGTGAGGCACTCCGCAACTTAGTGAGACTCGGTTTCAAAATAAAGAATAAAAAATAGGGCTGGGGGTGTAGCTCGGAGGTAGACTGCCCCTGAGTTCAATCCCCAATACCGCAAAAAAAAAAAAAAAGCCTTTTGGGGAACAAATAACGTGCCTGTTTTTCTAGAAAGAGCTGATCTTGGTGAGAAAGAGACAGGACGCCTGGCTAAATCAGGTCAGGGGAGCCAGGGACTCCAAGGCTGCCCTCCCATGCACTTCCCTGGGCTGCTGTGACCCTCTGCTCCAGGCCACCCCGGACGCTCTGCTCCCTCCCCAGTGCAGGATGCCCGAGCCACCCATGTGTACCAGGCACCCCGTATCCGAGAACACTTCCTTGTGGAGGAGACAAGAAGCTAGATACTCCCCCCGGGGGGGACACCCCACCCCTTCTTTGTCTCCCTGGCTCTCAGCAAAGGTGACCCCATCCCAGCACGTCACAGGCAAGGCTGTGCTATGAGATGGAGCGGTGGCAAGATGCTGGATGTGTGGTTGACTCTCTGGTCCCCAGGGGTGGTACACAAGCGAGAGCTGTAGTTGCCCTCACTTCAGAGGTCTTGGTACCTGGAGATCACCAGGTGTTGCCCTCATGTGCCAAATGAACACCAGGTACGTGCCCCTGCCTGAGAGATCTGGGTACCTGGAGAGTGCCAGGTGCGTGCTCTCACCTGAGAGGTCAGGGTGCCCAGCCGACTCTTACCCGGCGACCTTGGGCAAAGTCACCCAGGTTCCCCATCTATGAAGTACAGGTAGCAGGTCCTTGAGAACCCTTGTGAGATTAGGTTAGTCACTGGGGCAGCATGGCAGGGTGCCCGTGGGCAGGGCCCTCCCAAGGGACTCGTGCAAGGAGGGTGTTGGGGGTCAGTTGTCTCCCGTGCCTCTCTCCTGGGAGCTCCAGCATGCAGGGGTCTGTCTCAGACCTGGGGCCATCCCGGCCAGCACACTCAGGGACCCTGGCGAGGACGAGGCTGGCCCACCGGGGACCTTTCTCAGCCTCCTCTGTGTCCTTGCTACTGGTCCTGCCGTAGTGACTTCTCCCGCTGTGTATCTGCTCAGGGTTGTCTGCTTGGCCCCTCCCAGGGATGCAGAGTCGGCCTGCTCTGCAAAGTGAACGGACCCAGAAATGACTGGATTCAGATGTGCAGCCTGAACCTGGCGCTCTGTGGGCACCTAGATCGCTCAGGCGAGGGCATGCACCTGGCGCTCTGGGCATTAGACCTCTCGGATGAGGGCATGCACCTGGCGCTCTGGGCATTAGACCTCTCGGATGAGGGCATGCACCTGGCGCTCTGTGGGCACCTAGATCTCTCGGATGAGGGCATGCACCTGGCATTCTCTGGACACCTAGACCTCTCGGATAAGGGCACGCACCTGGCGTTCTCTGGGCACCTAGATCTCTCAGGTGAGGGCATGCACCTGGTGCTCTCTGGGCATTAGACCTCTCGGATAAGGGCATGCACCTGGCGCTCTCTGGACATTAGATCTCTCAGGTGAGGGCATGCAGCTGGCGTTCTCTGGACATTAGATCTCTCAGGTGAGGGCATGCACCTGGCGCTCTCTGGGCACCTAGATCTCTCAGGTGAGGGCATGCACCTGGCGCTCTCTGGGTACTTAGATCTCTCAGGTGAGGGCATGCAGCTGGCGCTCTCTGGCTCAAGATTGGCGCAGGACCTGGGGCCCCACAGCCCTGTGGTCCTCACACATGGAGCCCATGAGTTGGACCACAGACTGGCCATTCAGATGTCCACACTGCCTGTTGGTCAGCACCCAGCGCTTGAGGCACTCTGCCCCTGGTGGAGGGGTCCCTGGTGGAGGGGGTTTGTTGGCCCAGAATGTCCAGGCACCGGGTCCACTGGCCGTCCTGACTCCCAGCAGCAGGACCTGACTGGAGCAGGGCTGTGGGAATCTGCAGGATGAAGGCAGGTGCCTGGAGGGTCCTTGAGCCTCTGCCCAGTGCAGGCCCAGACGCCCCATGCCCTGGGCTGTGGGGCGGGGAGACCTCCAGGAAGTGCCAGCCAATTACGTCAGTCAGCCTATTGTTCTCGACAGCTGTGCTGGCCCTCAAACAGAGGGAGAAATTGCTTCCAGGCCCGGGGCGCCCAGAACGGCATATTTTCCAGCCTCCTTCTCCAGCTGAAGTGCATGGCCACCCCCAGCTAGCGCAGGCCTGAGGCCCTGCATCCACACAGCCTGGTCTCCAGCAGAGGAGGGCCCCCAGGGCGGCTGGAGGCCTAGACTCACTTTGAATGGGGGGCATGGGTGGCACCCAAGCGGAGACAGGTTGGGGGGCGGTGGGCACGGGCTGTCTCTGGAGTACGTTGCTCACCATGACGTGGGCTAAAGGTGAAGGACTGGACGGACCTTGCGGGGCCCCCGAGTCACCTCAAGAATGAGAGCAGGTGCATGTTTAAGAACCAGCACAAACGGCCTGCCTGGCCCTCCGGTCACCATGCTGGGGCCCCATCTGGAGTCCTCTTGACTCTGTTGGGTGTTTGCCTCAGTGGTGGGATCCACAGTCCTGCTCCATCCAGACGCCACGGCTCACACAGCCTCGCTCACCCTCCCTCTGAAGGAAGGCAGGGTTTGGGGGACAGCAGGTGCCCACCCCCTGCTTCCGTCCAGGAGCAGAACCCCGCCGTGCAGCCTGGGGTGTGAGGGCCAAGGGGGTGATGCAAAAGGCGCACTCTAAAGCTTCTTCTGAAGACTCAAACCAGCGGTTACGGCAGCAACTCCAAAACCCATGGAAAAATGCGTGGGAACCGACTGGGAGCCCATGAATGTGGGATGGGTGGATGGGCCACACCAGCCCCCGCGCCACCACCATGGGGGCAGTAGGAGTCTGGGAGGGGCCCGGGGGACCTGGGATAGGCCTGAGCTGTCCCCGCCATCACCCGTGCACCCCAAGAGGGAAGGGCCCGCAAGTAACAGCCACCTGGACAGACCTGGCGGTGGACTGTGAGACCCCACATTCACGGTGGATGCACAGATGCGTGTGCTGGGGTGATGGAAGACAGGCCCGGGCCGAGAGGACTCCACCGGAGGAGCCAGTGAGCACCAACCCCGAGAGCTCACAGCTGCTCCCGAGAGCAGCCTCCCAAGCCAAACAGGACACGCGCCTCCTGGAGCAGCCACGGAAGTCCATCTGTCCATCCCCATGCACGACGAGGGGGAGGGTCCACTTCCTCTGTGGTAGAAGCTCAAGTGGCTTTTGGTGTCTCGCTTGTAATCCCAGCATTCGGGAGGCTGAGACCGGAGGATCCGGGTTCGCAGCCAACCTCAGCTACCTAGTGAGGCCCTCCGCAACTTAGTGAGACCCCGTTTCAAAATAAAGAATAAAAAATAGGGCTGGGGGTTTAGCTCGGAGGTAGAATGCCCCTGAGTTCAATCCCCAGTACCACAAATAAACAAGTAGATAAAATAAAATCCAGTAGGGCTGGGGCTGTCACTCAGGGGAAGAATGTCCCTGACTCAATTCCCAGTGTCACAAAGACAAGAGAGAGAGAGGAGAGAGAGAGAGAGAGAGAGGAAGAAGGAGGAGGGGAGGAGGAGGAGAAATCCACTGAAAAGATATTCTAAACAGGAAAGACTCAAGAGGCAGGAGGCTGAAATGGAGATGACTGAAAGGAGAAATAAGCAAACCCACAGTTCAGCTGGACACTTTGCTATTCCTCTCCCCCAAATTGGTAGAAGTAGTAAAAAAATCATCAAAGATATAGAAAAGTGAACATCATCATCAACCAACTGAATCCAATTGGCATTTATAGGACACACCACAACAACCACAGAACACACACCACACCAAGACAGACGGTGTCCTGGGCCCTAAGAAAATCTTAGCAAACAGCTGGGCATGGTGGCACACGCTTGTAATCCCAGTACTTGGGAGGCTGAGGCCGGAGGATCACAGGTTCACGGCCAGGCTCAGCTACTTAGTGAGGCTCTCTGCAATTTAGTGAGACCCTGTTTCAAAATAAAGAATAAAAAATAGAGCTGGGGGTGTAGATTGGAGGTAGAATGCCCCTGGGTTCAATTCCTAGTACCACAAAAATAAATAAATAAATAAATAAATAAATAAATAAATAAATAAATAAATAAATTGAAAATCGAAGTCATACTGGCGTTCTCTACAACCACGACAGAATCAGACCAGACACCAGCCACACACAGCAAGACGATGGGTAAATCTCCAAATGCTCAAAAATACGCAACGCTCTACTAAATAATCCATGTGCCAAAGAGGAGGTCTCAAAGGAAATTTTAAAATGTTTTAAATTAAATAAGAATGAAAACATGACATATCAAAATTTGTGGGTCGTAACTAAAACAGTGCTCAGAAGGAAATTTATGGCAGTATTTATCTTAGAAAAAAATAAAAGTCTGATATCAGTAATCTAAACGTTTACTTCCTGTGTGCCTTGTCTGGGTTAGGGGGAAGGGGATAACTTCTAATTATCATAAGGAAAGAGGAAATGAGATTAAAAGGAGGCAAATGGGGGGAGGGGAGAGAAAAGAGAGACTTTAGCTTTGAGTCTAAAAACTCCATCTAAAAATCGAAAAACTCCCCTCCACCACCACCCCCATCCATTCCAGTCTCCTGCGGGGTGACCCATTGATGCACAAAGAAATCTAGCCCATTTTGCCACGTGCTCACCTTCTGCTCGGCTTGTGGTATACAGAAAGCTCGAAAGCCAGGTATGGTAGTGCACACTTGTAATCCCAGTATTTGGGAAGTTGAGAAAGGAGGATCCGGGTTTGCGGCCAGTCTCAGCTACTTAGTGAGGCCCTCCACAACTAAGTGAGACCCTGTTTCAAAAAAAGAATAAAAAATAGGGCTTGGGGTGTAGCTTGGAGGTAGAATGCCCCTGGGTTCAATTCCCAATAGCACAAAAAATATAAACTAACTAAATAAATAAAAATAAAAAATAAATAAATCGGGCTGGAGGTGCAGCTCAGAGGTTGAATGCCCCTCAAAAAAA